>CM059287.1:24581505-24621505 GCA_030347295.1 Setipinna tenuifilis | reverse complement strand
AAACAGGAGATCAATGGCAACCATTTTTGATCATTTTTAAAATATAAACCAATATTTTTATTGACAGCAAGTTAAGAAAAACATCCGAATACAGTGTCTGTTTCCTCAGTATGTATGTAACTAAATTTGGAAAGGAATTTGGACTACAACTGGAATTGAATTTGGAGTACATCACTACACATATCCTAAATTAGTCAGACAGGGGTGTAAAAGATAAAATGGTGGTACCAGTACCAATTGTGACAGCCCTGATAATAAAGCTGCAATTTTTAATTTAAATCTTTTTTTGTCTTTGTGGATGAGGAAAGTAGTTCAGTTTTAAAGGCAGATGTACTATTCTTAATACAATGTATTACAATAAAAGACATCACTATTAAAACATAAGCCTCAGAACACATACTGTAACTAGGAAACTGTAATACACTACTGATTAATTTTGCAGCACAACTGTATGTGGCCTTAGTGCTTCTTTGGCACACTTAGCTTAGAGGCCACATACTCTTCAGAAATTTCTACATAATTTTCCTTTGCTGTGGCAAACTGAGTTTAAAATGCTTTAACACCTCAAAGGAAAGGCTCGTAGTCACAGGTTTGGGGAGAAATTAGCATGAAACTTCTTGAGAGGCAAAGGAGGAGATATGTAATTGCTAGGTTTTTCATTCCTTCGCTGGTGAATATCAGACAGATGGGGCGGATAACACAGGGACCCTAATAATTAATGCTCATGTTCTGTACTTGAGGGATCTCTTATCTCTGTCCCTCTGATTACAGCCAAATACAGAATTCTGAAAATTCCCCTCATTAGCGGGCGAATTCACGAAGACACCTCTGGATAGCTCCAATAATGAGCACTTCTTTACCACCCCTGAGCAGGTGCAAGTTTTATAAGCCACCAGGATGGAGTCTCAGAGTTACTTAGAAGACCGCTAAGCACACACTTTCACATGGCTTGCACACAGGTGTAGCAATATGCACGGCCAATTAGCGGCTGTGATTGCAATGTGTGGTTACGATATTTCTTTGTGTGATGTGTGGTCGGCTATTCTTGATATATTTGGTCAACTGAAAGGACAAAACAATT
Source organism: Setipinna tenuifilis (assembly GCA_030347295.1). Taxonomy (NCBI): domain Eukaryota; kingdom Metazoa; phylum Chordata; class Actinopteri; order Clupeiformes; family Engraulidae; genus Setipinna; species Setipinna tenuifilis. Next base: position 24,620,424 of record CM059287.1, on the reverse strand, counting down.
CGAGCCAAAAAGGTCAAAATAGATGAATGTAAAAGGTCTATATAAAAAACAGTAATAAAGGCAATAGAATTTTTTACAAGTATTCATACTGTAGGATAATCACAATTGACAAGTCAATCTGTAATTAAGGTAAAAAAAAATAGGGTATTAAAATAATAAAGAATTTGCATTAAGCACAGAATTCCACTTAGGTGAAATAGACCTATAGGTGCACACTTCTCCAATGTTCAGGCTTGAGACAAACTTCACCTGTCCAGCAGACTCTAACCACTGCAGAGCACTTCCTCTGGTGTTAGATCACCAAAAATCTGCCTTGCATTTAATTACACAGCATTAATGACATTTAATGTCTCATGGGCAGTTATGCACATTCCTTTGACCTTTCTTACACCATGATGCAAGGACATTGATTTGGTTAGAAGTTGGGAGAGGCTTGCGGCAACTGATATTACAAAAAAAAAGCAGTTGAAGACAGCGTTACATTTTTCCCATCTATCCGGTACATAGCTAACCACGTAGCATATCACGTAGATAATTGGCAGATATGGATAACAGTGAATATACTCTGTGGTGAGATGGTTTTGATGTGCCATTAAGTCTGTAGGTCACTTAGTAAAGATTCCATGACTGCTGGCCTTTACTTTACCATACAAATGTTACATGGAGCTGTTACAAAATGCTAATACTAAACACAGATTCAACAATCTGTTCATGTACACATTTCTTCACTTTGTGTTTTTTATGTTCTGTTGCATGTGAAAGTTGCTGAATAAAAAATCAGTATATAATAGTTACGTTAGGTAGAACTATTTAGCAATTTCTGATTAGAAAAGACACATCGACACATCGCTAGGAGAGAGAATATCCGACAATATACCATTGGTGACTCTGCTGCATGTAACAAGATGGGTCTCGTCTAACGCTATTGGCTCCCTGCCACAGAGTTTCATTGGGGTTAACCCAATGTTCCCACAGCCCTATGTTCCCACATTCATACGACTTTGCTCGAGGTATTGATGCACTGCAAAGTAAGGTTTGCGTCAAGTTGCTGCACTTCATTCCACTGAGCTGACCAAAAGCTACTTACTGTGAGGCCTCTATGCTACTTAGTTTAGTATATTTATTTAAAAGGACAATTTGCACTTGTGTTAAATGTCTGCACTATATAAAGAGATTAGCTAGCATCTACATTCCGTCTGCAGTCCATTGCTACTAGATCATAGATTGGTTGTAATTGGCTAACAAATTGGGAGAAAAGGGAATGAAATCTGATACAAATTTATTAAAAAGTAAATGTGGGAACATAGGGCTGTGAGAACATAGGGCCTAATTTTAAAGGTGAACTTTTATCGTTATTTTTATTCATATTTCTGTGTCACCACTATGGTTGAATGCATTGTGCGTCATTTCTGTGAAAAATTATGTCCTAGATCTCTTGCTTGACGCTGTTTTCTGTAAGCTAGAACAGGTCTAGTGGTTGAACAACTGGCTTTTCCGGTGTCCCTCGTGAATATCCATGACGTGTCAATAAGGCACCTCTGATTGGGCAAATTCGCTGTCTTTCGCTCACCTAGCTTCTGTCCACTGTTCTTCCTCTGGGATGTGGGCATACCATACATGGCTCTGGGCGGGGCTTACGACCTAGTGACGTAGATAGGTTTAGCCTGCTCTGATCCGCTCGTTTTGGTTAGCTTGACCCTTCAATGACTAGTAAAACGATGAGGGTCAAATTTCACATCTTGGAGTGCTGCGTGCATATACTGCTTGTTGTGACCCACCACATTGTAAACAGAGCTACTCAAAGTGGTTTTTAGCAGAAGGACCCCTTTAAGAAAAACTTCGGAAATGTCGGCACATAAGGCTGTGGGAATATAAGGCTGTGGGAACATAGGTATGCTCCCAGCTCATTAAGGATTGGACTGAGGCTGATTTTATCAGAAATACAAATTTCAATTTATTGTACATACAAAATACAAAAAATATTGAGAACCAGGCAATTACAACATACTGTATCCAGGAGCACATCACAGTAAGCCCAGTCGCCAGTAACACTGACTCCAAATCTCTTAACACAGCAGACTCAATTAAACACAGGAAATGATGAAGCAAGAAATGAGTGTGGGAATCACAGCAATTAGGGCTTGTCCTATCCTGTGTCCTGAACTGGGTGTTGACTAATGCTAGTCCCTGAGTATTAAAATAAACAAAAAAAGAAAAAGAAAGACTGGTGCTTGGAGGCGTGACCCTACTATACTAACTCATACATAGGGAAAAGTAGGAAATTCGTTGTCTGTAGCAGTGGCTCTGTGCTGACTATGGCAATGCACCTGCAACAAAAACACTCTGCTTGCATCTCTCCCACTCACAAGGCTTTAAGGTCACAAGGCTAGTTGCTACACGGTTTTCCCCATATGCAGCAGCCGTCCCATTTGTATTTAGCCTATTTGCCGCCAAAACTTCAAACCTTAAGCTCAGGTATTTGAATGAACTTTCTTGCGAATTAAACTCTGTCAGAGATTACTTATACTAATAAATGTTAACACTGCTTGCTAAACAAAAAGAGAAACTGAAAGAGAAGGCAACTCGTGCAGTTAGCTTGGCTTGTAATTTACCGTGTGCTACACTGTATTCTGAATAACATTCTGCTTGTCATCTTCCTCTCTTTTACCCACTTTTGTCCCCCAAGGGCTGAAGCCTATCGACTCCCTCCTAAGGGGTGCAGTGAATGTCAAGTTTCCCCATACCTCAGTGCTACACCTATACACCTATATAGTGATTGACTAGGGGCAATGGGGCCTTGGTCTACCTTCAACAGCATTAGCTTGGCCAGACATGGTTCATGGTGAGATGGTGTGGATTACTGTGCTGGACTCTAGTCATTCTTGTTGAACGTCTGGGTGTGGAGTCAGGGCTGATAGAGGAATCCTGGTCAGCATTGGGACCGCTTGCTCCTACTGGTATTAGAACTTGTACAGTCCTCCAGTCCATGTGCCACATTAAGTGTTGGATCAGAGGTCATGTTTTGAGTGGCAACGTAGATCAGGATCTTGTGGCAGAGAAGTCTCAACCTGAAGAAGTGGTTTTGGTATAGTATCTGGAGGAGTAGAAAATGGTGCTAAATGAGCTGAAGAGGGCACTCGCCTATCAGCATCAGGAAAGGATGCAGGCCTTATGGTTGGTTGGTAATAAAAAAATAAATAAATAAAAGGATGCAGGCCTTCAAGTACAGTGATGCTCAGGTGCAGTCCTGGACACACCAGAATGTACCAGCAGGATCTTTAAAAGGCTTTTGCTTTAGTGGGTGAGCTGCGGGAAGTTCACCAATTCTAGCAAGGAAATCGGCTTGAGATCACTCATGGTCTGCCTGCTACTCAGCTAGAGGCAGTGTAGCAGAACTTTGCGATTCACAGTTTTTTGGAGGGGATGGGGATGGGGGTGTTCAAGCGGTAGTTTGTGCAGACCATAATCCTTACCTTGCAGCGGTTACACATTCTTAGCAGGTGCTTTATGCACAGGGCATTGGTCCTCAATCCATACAACCTGGTATACACAGCATAGTTCATACTAAGCAACTAACAATGTTTACAACTACGTTAGTCTGATGGATTATTCAACGACGCAGGTGTTTCCCATCAGCAAAGTTTGGATGATACTTTGGAAATTGCATAGTTAAGTTGTGTCATCTAAATGATTAGTTTGGACCTGTTGTTAGACCATCGTTTATGTACACGTGACGTCTTGCTCGTCATGTTTTGGCCTTCTTGGGTCAGATTAGGCACCATTCGATGCTGCACCACCTACAACTGCATGAATGTTCTTACTTTAATTCAGTTAACTTTTGTCCTGGCACTTTCAAGATCATGTAAAAAAAGATAGACCCCACAACACACAAAAATGCAAAATGTTGTTGCATCATTAAAGTTATTTACGGATCTTACAGATTGTTTTTAATACTGCGATATAGTATGATCATGGATCCACAATCTAGGTCATTCCATTATCCCACAGATCATTCCACCTGTTTCAAATTGATTACCGTTTAGCAGGAATCGAACCCATATCTAATAAAAACAGAGTAGGCCTACATACAACAAGCCAACCACTCACCCATTATACCACATCACATGGAGACCTTAGATATTGCTGAAGCTGTCATATGGGCTTAACTGTAATGAGGCTATGTTTCTGTTGCTTACATCTGGATATATCTGGATACTTTGCAGTTTGAACGACAGAAGTCCAAACTAACATAGTTCAGACTTCCGTTGTACTTTGGTGGTTGGAGATTTTCGGGAAACAGTCAGACTCGGCTTTTGTGTAGTTTGAACCTCCGTTGTACCACTGTGCAATGCAAAGCTCCGTCGTTGTTTGGGAAACGCACCCCTGAATGACCCTGCTTGTCACCTTCCTTTCTTTTACCCACTTTCATTCCCCAAGGGCTGTTGACTCCCTCTACAAGGGTGGAGTGAATGTCAGGTTTTCCCATACCTCAGTGCTACTCCCAGTTAAATATATAAAATATAGCCGCAAGCGGCAGGATTTGAATGAACGCCCTATGTTGAGTTTAATTACTTTCACTTGTTTTAAAATTTGTGGGAAATTATTTTTGTTGAAAGTGGGCGTGGATGGGTGCTTTCAATCCATGAGGTTCAATAAAACTTAAATAAAAAATGTAGTTTTCTTCAGATCATACCCAAAATGTCATTTTATAAAAATATAGTAAAAATACAGCACCCATTATGGGCTATATTTCATGGTACTTGGTGTGTTTTCAGAGGTTGTCCTGCTGATTGTAGGGGAGAGCCAGGACGAATGAAACACTTTTTACTTAACGGTTATTTTCAAAGACAGTGAAGCAAATTAGAGTTATTTTGTCATATGATCATCAACCCACAAGTGTATTCTATTAGTTAGTGGTGTAATTTAACACATCCGATAAGAAATCACGTTCATTTTTAACTTTGAACGCAAGGTGTCCTTTGTTACAATCGTCCCTCATTGTCGGCGCGAATGAAACACGCAATGATTTTTGATCACAAAAAAACTACCAGTAGGTAATATTTTGGTTACCGATGTCAAAAACAGTCTGGCGGAGATAACGTTTAAACGCAGTAACGTCACGACACGAGATTTCACGGGGTTGTGAAGTCTTGCATGCTGAATGTGCTGACGACATATGATGTTTCAGATGTGTATTGTTTTTGAGAAAATAGCTGTGTTTCTTACGTCCCGTGTTTCATTCGTCACGGCTCTCCCCTACATGACAAATTCGGTGCAGTTCTCGGTTCATGATATTGGCAATTCATAATTCCAATTTTTACATTTATTTGTTTCACTAAGTGGTACTTCACTACAAATAAGTGTTTATGACATGGGTTGATACACCTCTGTAATGCCTCTGTTGTCTTGCGTATTTTTGGCAAGTTATTTAGCAAAAACTGTTTTTGGACTTCTATTTGGACTCCCTGTGGTGAAATGTTACAAATTATGGTGCACATTCAAAGAAAGCTGCGTAGAGTTTGCATGCCCAGTTTGATCGAATTTTGGGCAATCTGAAGCCAAGATATGGACTGTCAAACAGTTTAAGGCTACCGTATGTGTTCAATTTTGATTGACATGTAACTTTGAAACTAGCCTGGGCATGCCCATACTTCCTTTAACGCTGCATTTCAATTTCGCCTTGAAAGTCAGTCTAGCCAAGCTGCCGTTTCTACATTAACAGAGAAACTGGGACCAATGAAAATCTAGCATTTCAAAAAGGTAATCGATCTACCTCAGTCACTGTCAACATGGCGAACGTGGAGCAACGGCAAGATTTAGTGCAGCTGTAGCTGCTGTTTTGGAAGAATTCAAAGGGAAGTTATCTCTGGAAATAGAGCAAAGGTTAGCCCTTGAATCATTTACTGCAGGAAAGGACGCTTTCGCAATGCTACCGACCGGCTTCGATAAAAGTTTGATTTATCAGTTAGCCCTGCTGGTACCCAAGTTTGGGGGTTTGCAAGAACCCTGTCGTTGTGGTCATTTCGCATACATCAGAGGACAGAGGAGTGTGATTGGTTGAATCTTCGTCCAGTAGCAAACAGAGGCATTTGAAAGAGGCGGGTTAAGCCCGTCCTCTGAGAAATGGGTTTACAACACAGCTTGGCCAGACCAATGTTCGCAGAGCATTGATAAGTCACGTTAGCCAGGCTACTTTGAAACGGTTCACCTAAGATAAATCCTTTAATAACTTTTTGTCAGCATTGTCTGCAGATGACACCTACCAAATTTGGTGAGATTTACATAAATGCCCTTTGACAAGTTAATTTAAATTTATCATCTATCCAAATGCATATAACTCCAACTACCTCACTTTCTGTTGGGTGGTGGCTAATGCAGTGAACAGGGTGGGCCAAAAATACGGGACACATTTTTAATGCTTATTGTTAGGAGAGGCAAAGATTAGGGTGCATTTCGATAGACACCACACTTCCATGTTTTTGAAGTGTTTGAATGACGCTGTGAAGTGTGTGAATGCACCTGTTCAGGTAACCGATGGGCCTGTTTATTTATGGACTGTTTTTGCCTCATTTGTCACCTTTTTGAATTTGTCGGGAAAGATATCGTTGGAGGTCGACTGCTCCCCCTTTGTTTTGAACGGAACCCACTTTCTAGTCCAAGCTGGTCGGCACAGAGCCAGAGCGGTAAGTCACGCCATCCCCTGGTACACCTACACACACCCATTGTAGCTTCGAACATAGCTGACTATCACGTCTGGAACCATGCACTAAGGTTAGGAACTCCTCTGTATGCAGGGTTGTAGCATTCATTCCTAGACAGAGTAGCTTTGTAGCGTGGATCTGCAGCAGGGGAGCAAATGTCCTAACATTATATCTAAAAATGATAGAGTGTAACAAATATATTCATTGGAACTTTATTTACTTTTTAGACATCTTTTATTCGCTTCCAGACTGGTAGCCAGAGAAATTAAAAAATCAAATCAGGTATATCAAAAATTCCTGAATGTCAGCTTTCCAATGAATATATGTTACTCTCTTTTTTAGATTTCAAGATATATGTGTCCTGTATTTTGGCCACTCTGTATAGTATATGAAAGTTGGTCGCTTCGGTGACTCTAACACACCCAATATCCCGAGCTATAAGACATAAGGGGGCACTCTGGAGTCTTTGGGCCACACCCACAGCCAAGCCTCTGTCAATGAGAAGCTGTCATTATCTCTGATGTGTGTACAAATTTTCATGAGTTTTCATGCATGGTTAGTGTCTCAAAAAAGCAAAAAAGTGCTTCAGAAGAAAGAAGAAGAAGATGAATAAAAACCTTTCAAAAAGCAATAGAGCTTCGCACCTCCAGTGCTGGAGCCCTAATGGACACTTATGTGAAAATGTTAGTGACAAGTGTAGGCTAGCTCAAGTACAAGTAGCTATGGTCAATATGTAAGTAAGTTATGTCATATTCATTGTTTGTGATGATGGGCATGTCACATATGCTGGCTATCTGGCCTTTTTAAAATCAGCAACTGTGGGGGGTTGTGTTGGAGATCGCTATGTCTGCTTGGTTATTATTGTACGTGTATGTAGCTTGTTGTCATGTGTGATTGTGTGGTTTGATTGTGTAGGCCTATATTAAGCTGTGATAGTGTGGATGCATCAGGCATCCAGCATAAAAGCCAAAGTCTTTATTCTCCGCATTTGCCCTCTATCGTTGGTAACCTGCCCCACTCGTTTAGTCTGACATACTTTTTTATCCTTTAGTTGACTGAGGCTTGAGGAAATTATTCGTTAAGTCCCATGCGCCAACCATATTTCTGAAATAGGCTATGAACAGTTGTGCTGTTTAAATATCAGTAGGTCACTGTGTACACTCATCGCACTATCCGTGGGGCAGGAATAGCACTATCGTGCTATAGTCCACATTTTTCTCAGTTCCGTCCTTACATCGATGTAAATTTGCCCTTTGAATCTGTTTTGAATCTTCTCAGGGCAGGTTTGCTGCTGACTGCTGATGTGCCTCATATCATCTGTGTCTTGCCAAAAAAGTGATACATAGATTTAGAAATGTGCAGACATCAAGGACATGTCTGATGGGGAGTATCAGACAAAAATGGCCTTGGAGACGGTAGGTAAAAAACAATGGGAAACCACATAATCAGTAATTAGCCTAGTCAGCCAGAGTCAAAATACTAACTACTGACTGTCTACTGGTCTGTCTTAGCGTGTCCCCGACTTATAAACTCTAGGGCCTACTACAGTTCCTTAACACCCCCGCAATCAGCTATAAGCTTTACCCCTGACCATGAGCTATACAACAGAGCCATGGATTCACCATGTATATTTGTTGGGCAAAATTGTATTCTTTCATTGTGCCCAAAATAACTAGTGCCACCCCTATTTGCCATCAATCAAATTTTTATTTGAGTTAAAATACAATGATGAATCAATGTATGTGCTGGTTTGCATCTCACTTAAAGTTGGTCCAGCTGTACAAGTGGATGAGGTGACACAGGGAAGAGACCAACTCTGACAGAGCCAAAGTGACACAAGGCTGCTGTCCTCTGCAGCTGTGTCACATCAGAAGAAGCAGGAAGACTCAGAAACCTGTTCTGATTTGACATGGGTGACTTAACCGTCCATCTCCTGAGTGACAACATGAGGACAGCATCTGTCATGAAGACTCAGAGATCAGTCTATAAAACTCTTTTAGATTGTTTTATCTTTACCTTAACAAGAATATGACAAATAAATGAAAGTAAAAAAGTTATGTGAGCAACCACCAAAATATCCCTGGAAATAAAAGAAAAAAAAGAAAATGCATAGACCACATAACACATCAGCTGCAATTGTGTACTCATGACTTATTTACTTCATGCTGCAATTTGACATAAACATTAAAATTGCAACTGCTTTGCATGGTGAAACAATGAAAAATTAACACAGATTTGCTTTGGAATAAAGAATAACTGTGCCAGGAACTCTTGCAGAAAAATGAACATAATAAGTGCACAGTATGATTATCCTGAGTACAAAACACTTCTCCCCCCAAAAACAAACCAGCATTTTGTACACTCACACAGACCTGGTGCCATGCTGGATCACAGAGTCTCTGCTTATAAAAATGGACTTCATTCAGACAACAGGAAAAGAAAATTCCACACATTACTGACACAGTGGCCATTTCTTTGTGTGCATCCCCTATTGTAGTGGGGTCACCGAATGTGATGGGCACGTCTCTGTTAGCTCACCAGTGATTCAGTGAGACACTCTGCTCTTCCCATCATCCTCTTCTACCGCACACATGGAGCGGCAGCACAGCACCCACCTGCCAGCAGTGCCAGCCACTACAAAGAGCAGATAGCATATTATGTGTAGCTATTTGTTTTGCACAGAAATGAAATATTTATCGTTGCTGAACACCTACCAGGAATAGAGAGTGGACAAGCATCATTCATCTCTGGAGCCCGGCATTTGGTCTTCGCCAAGGGCTGAGGCCTGGGGCCCACTGGGTTTTCAGCTATTCAGAAAGTTCACTTTGAGTCTGGATTTCAAAGTGGGCTAAGAGTAAGAGGGGGGAAGTTACCAATGGCTGGGAGCAGGACGAGGAGAGACACCACGCAGGGTTTACTGTCTCAGGCCTTGTATTAACCAAAATACCATCCAGGCCAACTGTAATACCTCTGTTTATCATTCACCTGCCATTCCAAAAAAAGACCATCTTCATCATACTGGAAATTGATATGCTTGTCCTCTTGTGTGCAGCATCATCTAAGTCGCCTGAATATGAGTGTGTGCCAGAATGCTAATTTTACTTTCATGCATCAAATAAAATAAAATTTTGAAGACTAAGAGACTATGGTTCATTTGGTACTTAATTAATTAAATTGTTGTATAATGAAAAGGTTTGTGATCAGAGTGACATCCTTTTCTTGTATATGTGTATGTATAAGAGATACCATCACATGAATAGATCGTGTTTAATAGACCTGTCAGAAAGGGATAACTAGAAGACAAAAAGTGTAGCGGATGGATGGCACTTCGACTTTTCAACCTCTTGTCATCATGAATTCATAAAATATTTCCAGTGCAAAACCTTGGTAGGTTTCCATTAGTAGAAATGAAATGTAAAATATATTAGCATGCAGGGCATTGATATGACTGTTAAACAGGGCACGTTTTAATATTCAGATCCATTTAGACTAACGAACAGTGCACTTCATTTTTTACATCACGGAGATACATCTTTTGGTATTCTAATGTGACAGCAACCTGGAGGGAGTTTAAAATATTTATTAACATTTTATTTGAAAGGAAAAGGAAAAGAGCAAAAGATTGATGGCAGACAAGAGAGACAGAGCCAGGAATCTACAAGGAAGTAGAGAAGGAAAACCTGCCAACAAAACCCCCACCAAAAAAGAAAAAAATCAAGGTAAATTGGATAAACCAGGGCTGTTAACAGCAAAGAAATGTGACAGGAGAATACCACAAGCTCTGTTTTTGTGGGTTTGGTGATGAACATGATGGAAAAGTGGTCTTCTAATGACTTGCACTGGGAGGCCCGTCTGCCTTTCTAAAATCCATCCTGCACACAAGGTTGGAGGAGACAAAGTGCTCCGGGGGGGAAGACGCAATTATAGCAGAAAGTTGGGGAGTGCATGGTGGTGCAACGCAGCACAGCCAAGCACAGCCCACCACAGCGCAGCACAGCACAGCCCCAAGCAGGCGCAGCAGAGCAAAGCCAGCGTTTGTTGACAGTGTGGTATGTGGTGGTGGTGGTTGTGGCGGTGGTAGGGGGGAGCGCAGGGCAAGGGGTGTCGGCCATGACATCTCGTACACGACTTTGGGCTTGTGGTGGGACCGGGTCCCGTAGAGGTGCGGCGTAAAGCCTGATTTCCATCCGTGCCGTGACCCCCCTGCCCTGCCCTGTGTTCATACAAGAGCAAAAGTTTGAGTCCAGACCCCTGCAGTGTCAGGAGACACCCCTCGCCAGTTACTAACGCCCCTCAGGAGACAAGTGCGTTAGCATATTTATAAATCATTCAGAAATCTGCTTTCCGCTGCTGAATAGGAACGAGGGGCTGCTTTCCGGCTCACTACATAAGTAAATGACTGCACAAATACCAGCTCTGTTCCAGGTTATATAGCTGACACTTAGGCACACCTGCAACACAAAAGGAATTTATGATAAGTCAATAAAAGAGGTGGGTATAATGTTTTTCTTTTTAAACACACTTTAAAAAAACAGTCTAAACAAACACATGTGAAATCACAACCACTGGTGCTGTTTTTCTCTCTGAAATTTGGTCATGCAGTAATTTCATTACTGGACATTTTTGCGCAGAGCATAAAACCATCCTTAAAACAATTGCCATGGTTGAGTGTGTGCCGTGTGATGTAATTTTAAGGACAGGGCTTGGGGGGGATAGGGGTGGGGGTGTTGTGAAATATACAGCAGCCCCCCACAACACACAGGCCAGGAAGGAGAACAGGAAATGACTGTGGGTGTTAACCTTGTCAAAAACTGTTGGTCCTTATGCTGACTCCAGAGCCGAAAGTCAAACAACAGGTAAGGGAGAACTGTGAAATCCATTCAGTCCACACTGCAGAGCTCAGCACCGCTAATAGGCGGGGATAAAACATAAGCACCTTATTAGAGGAGAGCGTCATTGCATAGTTTTTGTTTTTATAGCCCTGTGCCGATGTGATTTCGATTACTCCCTGAAAACGGGGAACACCTGGAAGGTTTTTTCGTTGAGGACAAGAGTGATTGTGTGCTTCAGGGTATGGAGTGTTTACAGTTAAACTTTTCATGGCTTCTTGAAATGAGGAGCTCTGTACTTTTGACTGCCTATAGACATTGTGGGTTATCTCTCCAGGACGCTCTGATGTACATGTATGTATACAAGGGTGAATATACTTTATTTTGGATTTAGCTGTTATATGATTTATTGAGCACTAAGCCTTGTATTGCAGGCCAGAGATTTCCCAGTGGCTGTGGCAGCATGGTGTTGAATTTGGTGGGTTGAATTATTCACCAGTGGTGCCCCTGGTTAAATTTGGCCTGGTGAATAAACAAAACACTTCTACTTTAGGGGGACTGCTAAAACCATTACGGGCCATGAATGCTAAACACATTATGGCGAGATGGAGGGGGCAGAGAAGGGAGAAAAATGAAATAGCGGAGAAAAGAATCATTGTGCTTCAGCTCAGCTCTGTAGTGGTGGTAACCCCTCAGACATCAAAGTAATAATGATTGAGTTGGTCTCATCGTGCAGCTCTGTGTCCCTAGCTAATATATCTACCTGGAAAACTTCTTTTGAATGAGCTCTCATTTGATCTTGTATGCAGGCGACACATGTCACACTGGGTTATTCCCACAGTTAATATCCTTTCATAGGCTGCCATGCCGGCAAAACTTGATTATTTTGGCACTTGGGCAAACAGGCACTGCGGATTTCAATAGATGAGTAACACTGAATGCAGGGTGAGTCTTTGGAAATCCCACTTGTGTTTTTTAACATCCCCCTTTCCCTCCTTTTTTCCTTTTCTTTTTGTGAATGGGCCATACTGTACTGCTATGAGGAATGTTATGTTGCCACACTGACCTTACATGGATAGCGCTTTATTTAAGGTTAATAAGACCCCATACTTATTACTAATTATGATATTTATTTTAGTGACACTGAATAAAGCAAAAGGGAAAAACTAGATATTTCAAAACTGCATGCTGTTGATTACATTTTATACAAACACATTCTGAATGTTTTCATATCCCATGCTCTAATGTATTCCACGATTTGTTAAATCATGGGAAAAAAATCTTATTGGAGGCAGAGTGTTAGAGTGGGTGCCTAAGGAGACTGCCACATGGTTGTCGACAAACCAAGATGGATTGACAGACGCAATTACAAGAACCACACGTGGAGCACTTGCCCCAAATTAAGTAGACCCTCCACACTGGACAATGTATGTCTGTTTTCACTTTGACAGACCACATTTGCTGTTTTGGCAGCATTCAGGAGACCTGTCAGAAAATTAAAGAGGTCAGCTCCTTTGAATGAGCTGACTTTAAACCTAATTTCCAGTTTGGCATTCAAATTGCTTAAGAATTCAAGTCCATAGTTATTTTCAGTTAATTATTGGTGTTGAGTATTCATGGCAGATCATGAGATGCAATCCACTGGACAAGAATGAAATATCAACACACATTTTAATTTAACAGAAGTCCTCTTTCAAATATTCCATTGCAACATCTTGGTTTACCCCCACAGTGCAGGCTTCCAAGCACACTGGTTAATGCAGTTTAACCAATTAAACGTATTTGGATAACTCAGAAAGACCCTGATTCCTTCAGGACCGTGTCATAAAAGAGAGGGCCCATCCTGATTCAAAATTTAAAATAGGGCCTTGGGTTATTCACTGAGAAAGGGGGACAGCACGGTACCATGTTCCTCTCAACCCTTGCCACTGTTGGGTATTAACGAATCAAAGATTTTTTTTCTCCCCTCTCCTTTCTCTGTCTCTCTTTGGCCCAAAAAGGCTGCAGGCTTGGAAATAATCATAATGAACAATTCAAAAAGAACAATAATGAGGCTTTTATATTCTCCTGCAAAAAAAGATTGTAATAATCAGGATAATTATGGTATATTTCTCCGGGTCATCCCTCATTAGGAGTGGAGGATCTTGCTGTGAAATGGTTCAGTGTTAATTTGGTGTCCTCATTGAAAGAACAAAGTCCTCCCCGGGTCAGGTTAGGCAGAGGACAATCAAACCCAAGCGCTGTGTCTAACCATCCCTGTAGGCGCTCACTATCACAAGTCTGACAGAGGAGAGGAATTAATGGAGAGGGGCTGCGGGTGTCGCTGGAAATACTGCGCAGGCTTTGCAGCGGTCCATCAGCAGTGCCTACACACTTCAAGCAACACCGATAGTGCGCACAAACGTTTTAACAACACACAATGTAACTATTTGCAGTTTTACAATTCCTTTTATTGCCAGCAGCAAGGAGATGAGAATATACTTAAGACAATTAACGGATGTGATTAAAAATAAAAGGTTTTGCCATTGTATTGCATGCACACTTTGCCATGGACAGCCAGAACTGATTGTGTGAGTATAGATGGTTATAAGCAATACAGCAAAATAGTAAAACTACACACTATGTAATTTTAAGGCCATTTAAAAAAAACAACAACACATTGTTATATAAGTCATTAATTACCCTGCACAAGACTGTAAAAGGACTCTTAGTGGATGCCTCTCTCATCAGAGCTGTCGCGTTTAAAAGTAACAAATAAAATGGGGTGTCCCTGCAAAGAGGTAAGAAACAAAATACAACCCACATTAGGCCATTATCAGGTCTACCCAATACTCAACTTGTTTGCCACATTTAGCTTGCTTTGACAAAAATCGAAAGTGAACCCCTCCACCCACCCCTTGTCCAATAACACACATGAACGTAGAATGCTGAACAAGTTTCAAGTTCCAGAGAAAATTAATGGGAAGGTTGTAAAAACATTGCAATCAGAAAGGCGTGACCATTTCATTGCTGGAGGTGGAGGGGAGAGAGATTGCAGCCAAACTGACCTCTGTCAACGGTTGGCAGGATTTCAAGGCGACCCCCCTGGGACCGCAGATATCGCTGACCCCACCATTAATCTTTGCTTTTTCTAGTATGTGGACAGAAAACATCACTCTCCATTCTGATGATGCAATGAAAGCACATTCTAATAATAAACTGCAGGCAAAGGAAAGAAAAATATATTAGCAAAGGGCCAACCAGCCAACTGTATGGGCCTTCCTTGCTGAACCTTTTGACTAGCAAAAAATACACACCATCTGGAAGTCACATGAGAGCTCTGCACTTGGAAGATGAGTACCTGAATCATAACCCCATCTTTTCTTGTAACATATTGAATTTTACTGTGCTTTGTTATGAAGTACATAGTACAATATAGTGATATTTTGCAGTAAGCTAAGGGACTGATTAAAAATGAAATTCATATCTTTTAATAATCTAAATGTATATATCCCCCCGCACCAAACCTGGATAATGTTTTATTATTTAATAGCAGTCCTAATGAGTATATGTTCCTGCATCAAATCTGTTAAATGTTTCTATATTAGAAATATTTTATAATAGTAATGTTAATGAGTGTATGCACATTTTCACATTTAAAGCTCTTTTGAAGATAGTAGGAATTCTAAAACATGCAATTAAAATCTGTGTCGCCCTGAAATAATTATAAAAAAAGGTTCTGTGCCTCCTCAGTGGAACTTTACCATGGCCAATTTTACAAAAAAGGGGCCAACTGGGACTGAATGGGATGAGAAGGGAAGAATTTATCTTTGGGTTAACCCATCCCCCTCTCCTCCCCCACTGTCCCCTTTAAGCCTCCCACAAACCATCTTTAATGGAAGCGCACAAACTAGCCAGTAGCCAAGGAGGAGAGAGAGAGAGCGAGGGGCCGATCAGGACGGGTGCCAGAGCCTCCGCCACCTTCCCTCTACCCCTCCAAGTCTCTGGCTTGCTTAATTATGATTAATTGCTGCCTGGATAATCAGATACAGCTTCAAAAGGTTGGGGATGACAGTCCAAGGACACAAGGAAAAAGGAGGCAAGGTATGTGTTCATTAGCAAAGAAGCAGTCGCTCTCTTCCCCCTATGCCGGCCCACTACCTCTTGTACTTTAACAATCCCAAATAGAATTAATTTCGATGGTATATGAGGGTGCCACCAGGGAGCCGGACTCCACGTTACGTTTTTCAGTCGCCCACCATCCCAACGTCAATATGGTGATGTCGGGGTGCCCCTTCCTCGTGATTGACAGCAGTTTCAAGTTTCGGCTTTATGTCCGCACTCCCTGGGTGGCAGGACATGATGAGAAACTACAACAACAGGAGAAAAAAATGGAAAGCATTTAAAAGGCTCCACTCTTGACTTAGCTGGCCCAGAATTAATAGACTTCACTCTCACCCCCCACTTCCTCTGCTCATTTCAACACACACTGTGAGAAGTGTAGGAGATTTGGACTTGCCAGCTCCTTCCTGCATTTTAAATCCCTTTGGCTGAGGTGTGGATCACAGTATGCCATTTCCAGCCCTGGAGAAGTGCTGGGTTGTGTTCAACTCCTATTATTACTAGGGAGGCAAATCCCCTGGTCCTAGGCGCCAGCGTTTCTGCTCTCTTGGCTCCTTTCCCAATATTGTCTCCTTCGTTACATTCCAGAGTGCTTTTCAACCAGTTAATGTTTGCACTGGGAGGTCGGAGTTACCCAACAATCAGCCTTTTGAGAGAGGTATAAGTTCAGAGCCCATCCATATAGCAATACTTTTCCTCCTCTCCTTACCAAAAATATAAAACACAGGTGAGGGGGAGGGCAAAAGGAGGGAAAGCGTTTAAGCCACATCTGGTTTAGGAATCAAATTGCCAAATGGGGGGAACGTAGTGGCAGGACCATTTAAGGGAGCCATGTGCAAGGTGCTAGGAGTTGTTCTCAAAATTTGGAGATCATTTTAATGGGTGTCACACCACTGAGCAAGCCAAGCTGTGAAAGGTTTTGACTGTAAATTATGTGACCCCTTCCAGGTACCCAGTTTAACCATCAGATCAAATCATCTGAGTGTGTGTCAGATTTGTGACTTCAGTTTAGTCATGCCTGGACAGCTTGTGCAGACACTAAGCAGACACTTAATGTGTTCCTCAGATTAGTCCAGTTTAAACTAGAAACAAAAAAAACAGAAACAATGACAGATGTCAAGGCCAAAGTTGGAAAATGTTGGGCTGATTGGCCAATTTATGAGGGAGTTTTAGAACTATACTGCTGCCTACAGTGTACTAAATCAGTCTCATTATTGGTTAACTATTAGGGCTGTAGTTTGAGAGTTATAATATCCGCTGAAAACAACAGTACTTGAACACTGTTACTCACAAAAACAAAAAACTTTTGAAGGGTAACACTTTCTATGAACCCAGTATCCATAAAAACATTATTTATGCACACATTTATAAAGGGTTATGAAGTACCCATATAGCTTGTTGCATGACTGACACAACTCTACCTATATATAGCCATGACCACTTTCAAAAACATTATTATGCTATTGTAAGTAATGCACTACAAAGCTTTACTCAAGTGGTAAAACAAGCTTTTATCAAAGGGCAAAACAAACTTTCTTTGGCACCGGTATACTTCAAGGTGCAATGACTGTTAACATCATTGCACATTATGATTGCATTTTTACTGTGTATAAATGATTATACATTACATGTACCTCTTAACCCTTTATAAATGTGTTTAGAATGTTTTATTGGCATTGCCTTTGAGTAAACTGTTATTAGTTGCTGCTTCAGTGAGACAGGTATAGGTGTGGTCGTAGACTCAAAGAGGTCACAGCTTGGTGGCAGCTAATAGGTAAAGATATGTTTAAAGCCATCCAATGGGATTTCCAAACAATCCCTTTAAACTGATCACTTCAAACAACACTGCATCATTAGAGGATGACATGCTGCAAAGCATCCACTAGAAGCACATTAACAAGGGATACATTTTGGTGCTTCTATTGTTTCATGCAATTCCATGATACACTATTGTGGCTTGTCAGGCACCAAAGTGCAAAAACCTTCTCACTTCAAGCTGACTGCTTATAATTTTTTGAGGACGTGTGATGTTGAATCTGGCTTGACAAAGTTTTTTTTTACTATGTTTTATGATAAGCTAGCATTATTTTAATTTAGATTTGTAATTTATATTTTACTGCAGCTTAGAATTTAAATTGCCAAAAAATGACAAAGTGATACATACTTCAATTGACAATCTAAACAGTTTTAACGGAACACATTTACAACTTCAAAGCAAGGTACTGAAAAAGAAAAATGGCTTACATTCTTGCTAAAATGTTAAACGCTCTAGCAGATATTTTGACACACACTCTGGTCTAACTTGAAGGAGCAGGAGAGGTCAGCTCTACAGAATTCAAAGTTTCCAGATAAGGCTACTTTTACCCCTTTCCCCTAAACAGGATACCTAGGCTTTGGTTAAGTGAAGTAAAATAATAAAATATAAAATAATAATCATAAAACAATAAGCCATAATGTAGATGTACTGATGATATAGGATGTTGCAGTGACGGAGAAGAACTTGAGCCATGAGACAGGTTTCCACAGTTATTTAACTCATTTAAGTTTTAGGTTTTACCTAAACACATTTTTAATTATGGCAAGATATTATTAAACTCAATGTTTTTAGATAGATAAATTTCGCTAATATCTAAACATAATGCATGTACGAATATTATGTTTTTTGCTCTATATGTAAGTCAGATATTGGCGATGATTGTTTGGCTTAATTTGAATCAAATGTTCCCTGGTAGAGAAAAATCTGTATATAAAATATTCATACTGAATGCTTAAAAAGTATGCCAGTGAAACTTAGTGGTCATGCATGGTTATAAATAACTTTGAGGACACTGCTAAAGTTCTTAAATGAAAATTACTTTTGCACTGGTTTGAATAGGTCATTTTTATTTAAATACATGTGGTAAGATATGCTTAAAAGTCCATTTTCAAATCACTGACTAAAAACAGCTATGCCACCATCACATCACTTGAGAAATTGTGAAATGGTGTAGAACCTTCCTTGCCTTAAGTATTTAAGTATGTCCAACCCCACTCCTAGATGCATTCTTCAACTATGCTCTTTCACCCAGCTACAAAATTCATTTCAGAAAAAAATGCCATGCTGTCTCTTCAATGCTTTCTTGTTGAATGCTTACGATCTAAGAGTAGCATAAGAGTAACATATTTTACAGAGCAATATACAGTTTTGCAGCGGCCGTGCTTAGTTCAGCCAAAAAAAGGGGAGTGAGACTGTTCCCAGGTGGACAGAGAGACTTCTGTGGTGAGTGTTTGAGGGAAGAGGCATTGTGTCCCTGGAGTGGAGTCAGGACAGACGGGCCATCCATTAATCCACTACGTATGTGTGTGTCTAATATATGCAATTGCCATTTCTAGTCTGTTAGGCTTGTGGGCCAAAGGCCGGAATTCACTGTTAAAATGTATAATTCAGTTCTGTTAATGGATTATGGGAAAGAGGAACATTTTATTTATACATGCCTTGAAATGTCCTTTAAAGTATCTAGCACAAGTCCTCTTAAAACCGCACTGGCCATGAAATATTCAGGAGTCAAACCTGATGTTTCTGTGTATCATATTACTCAGTGATATTAGTTTGTGAAATTATTTAGCGTTTTAATACTAACCAATATTTTCTTTTCTGTGCTACATTACACACATTTAATCATCAATTATGTATCTCATGAATGTACAGCTACATGAATTTTGATGACTGAAAGCAAAAAAGGATAGTTAATACAAAATAAAACACACATGAGATCAACATTCAAACACTTAAACATTATGTTGTGTGGATGTAGGATACAACAGGTTAAAGACATTGCAGTATTTGAATGGTTGCTAAGGTGGCAAACACACAGCCTCTACCCAGAGGGGCCATGTTAAAGTGTTTCCACAGATCTCTCTTAGCTCCAGGCTTACATAATAAGTGATAAAAAACTACTGGGGGAACTAAATCAAAACTTCAATGAAGTTGATGAATCAGATCATTTATAACACTCCAGGCCAGGCATTTGCGGCAGGCTTCACGGGACACTGGTGGCACTTTTCCTGGAGATGTGAAGTTTCTGCCGCTCGCCCAGGTTGTTTTATAGATGCAGAGGGAAGGGAGTAATAAATACTTTTAAGCATTGACGGATGGACTCGTTCATTATTTAGCATGGGGAGGGATGGGGGAAGTCAGGGTTGATAAAATGAACTATTTGTACAGTCCACAATCAATACCCGCCCCCTTCTATTCCTATGTGACTGTGGGGTGCTGCTGCTGGTGATGGTGGTGGTGGCCACTTTCTGTTGTTCTATACAAATTGTGCCAGCACACACACACACACACACACACACGCACAAACGCACACACGCACACACACACACACACACACACACACACACACACACACACACACACACACACACACAAAGACGTACATGCTTACAGTTGGTAGAATAAATCTTTTGCGTGAGGTCATTTCATAAAGTAATGTGGGTAGAAAGAATTTCATTAGGTTAAAAGGAATTCAAAATGTGTCAATGGGACCTAAACGAGAAGTGCAGAGAAATCCTGTTTGATGTTCATACGTAATAAATCTTTTTACATTTGTCTGCAAAGTGTAAGCACACCCTTGGGGAAAACTTTGTTTGAAGTGGCTTGCCGTTTCCAGATAGGTTTTCCTCATAATCTGTTGTTGACATTTATCATATGGAAGCAAGGAGGGGTCTTGAGACATGGATGAGGCCTCTAGCCTGAACACATTTCCAGCCATGTTAGCAGTCATGAAGCCTCCAAACAGCAGCAACGCTCATTCCATTAATACCAGTCATGTCAATTGGAAGTAATGGAGGGATGTTGAGCAGTAGTCAGTTGTAGTTGTTTAAATCCTTGTTAAGCCTTTTTTTAAAAAAAAACACAAATAGCACTTTAAATACATGTTTGTCCTATACCGAAGGTGGTCCTAAGTGCTATGTACATAGGTAATCAAAGTAATTAAGGTGTTTAATTTTATACTCCTTTCACTTAAGTTCAGGTTACTCAGGGCTTCCACATAACCTTGCCCTGAACCTTACCCTGACCCAAACTGTAATTGCATTTTGTCACAACATGTACTTAAAAAAAAGAAACAGTACACTCTACCAATTAATTAAGTATACGTACATGCTACCTAAGGCTACTCAGAAAAAAGTAGGACACAATTCTCTATTTAAGGTCTATATGGACCCGATTTTAGTGGATGTGCAAAGACTTTTCTGTGGCCTTACAACATGCATATTGATAAATTTATATCCTACACACCTCACACTTGGCAATGGCGGGAGTGTTGTCATCATGTAATGGAAGTCCCATGTAAATGAGGCAGACCTAATTAGACCTCTGAGATGCCTGCCTAAACGCGGTACGATGTGTGAACTCAGCGCTAGGTCATGCAGCTAAAAATGTTCATCTGATTTACTGAAATATGCTGAACTGAATACTCATTAATCTTACCACAAATTACACGTTTAAACATTTGCTTTCTTTTTTGAACTATAAAATAGTTAGTGGTTTCATTATAATTCATCTTTGCCAGCATGCTTGCACACACCTTGAGCCTTGAGCTGCTCCTCTTTTAGGTTCCTGTTTAAAAGCATTCCTGATGAACATCTGATCCAACAATGCTAAAACATAGAATGACAAAAACTGGATATAAATTAGAGCAGGATCCGCTCATTTAAAGATGCTTGTGATAAACAGATAAATGTACAACATTTCATACAGCTTATTTCACTTATTGCTGGTGGAAGTATCAAAGCACTATCTTATTTCTGACTGTTATGTCTATCATGGTTCCAGAGCCACAGAGAAATAAAATGAGTGATCTTCTAAAAATGTAATTCTAAACACACACACACACACACATATGTGTGCACACACACACACACACACACACACACACACACACACCGATACACGCATGCACGCACACACACACACACACACACACACACACACACACACACACACACACACACAATTTGTGTACACAAGTGTGAACACATGTGTTCAGCATGCACAGTATAAAAAATATACATATTTGCATTCACTTGTATTGCAACCAGTTATTGAGTGTGACAGCAGTGTTATTGTACTGTTAACAGATAGTCTGCAAATTCCATTAGAGCCATAAATTGCCAAGCGGTCCATGTCATCACCTAACCAGTCAGCACCTCAAACAGCTTTTAACTCTGCTTGAACCATGGCAGGTATTTGAAATGAGTCATTACTAAAGGAATATTGAAAAAAAGTCTTCCATATCAAATTTGTTGGTTGAATTTTAAGTTTGGCATGCATTTAAAGTAAAGTAATAGAAATGAATCGCTTTATTGTAAAGATGGACGGTGACAGTAGCTATCTGTGGAGGCTACGGAGTTACAGGCAGTAGGGGAGCTGGGGAAAGGGAAAGGGAAGGGTTACTGGCAGCACATCTCTGCAGGAGGAGAGTGATGGCGAGGAGGAAGTATCTCTCTGTGCTGTGGTTCGGTGTGGGAGGAGACGCAGGGCCAAGCAGTAAGCTGATCCAGACAGACGCTTTTCCCATTAATACTGTCTTGGATACCACCTACAGAGTTGTGGCCAAAAGGAAAGACAGTGCATTACGATTGGGTAAAGAGGATTTTCACTCATGTCTCAGATGTTCCAGGTCCAAATTTGTGTTCTGAGTTATGACAGAGGATGTGATAATCACATATTTGCATTCAACAACTGTTGTTGTTGATTTGTTTGTTTGTTTTTTTAAAGCAAACATCAAAAAGCTTAGACATGTAAACACATTTACAGAGCTCAAGGTTCATGCATACAGAGGCTTAATATTGACTTTGTAAACAACTATTTGTACTGAACCCATGAAAGGATGTTAAGGTCATATACATGTCAAAGCTGGCCTGTTGCCAACATGTTACAAGAGTTCACCAAGCATACACATCAGTGCACATCGTGTACACAAGCCATAGACTTCATTACACATCAAATGAACACACTGGAGTGAGCAAACCATGTAAAGGATTAACCATAATGCCGAATGCTTAATGCGGTCTTCGCATGTTTGCCTCCTCAATTTGCAAAAGACAAAGAGATTCTACCACAATATCACCACAGCAGTTTGTAAAACAATACTTAAAGGCAAATTGATATGGCTCTCCAAACGGGCATCCATAAACACAACTGACACGTGTTTCACATTATCAAGGCACTTGTAAACAAAAACACATGCAAGCTTTCAGAATCACATTTAGAAAAAGCAGCTTAGGAAAGACAGGAAGAGGGACTTTTAACCCACCCTCATTGTCTGGAGGAGAAGACAGAGACAAAAAAAAATCCTTCCATGCAAAGTGTTTTCAGCGTAGAGCATTAACATAATTTTTTCGACTTGAGTTCTCACAGGACCCGCTGATGAAGGCTCTACTCGTAATTTTAATTGCATGGACTGCATTCTTAATTAAAAACTGTACAAATGGATTTTATGCCATGCCAAATTAAATCTAAATTCATTAGATATAAACCCTTTTTAAAAATTGATGCAAATATGTGAATTTTTAAAAAGTTCGAACTTAGTCTTCATTTTAGATGAGCTTGCCATTATGATGGGGAGGGGGGAATGCATGTCTTTTTGTGAATGAATTATCCAGTCTGTATAAAATATTTAACAAACCTTATACTTCATGTTCTTTATTTGGCATGTCCTTTGCATCATGATGTATTTTTCTCTTCCTTTATATTTAAAACTGACAGGAGGCTTAAAAATTAATATGGGGATATGTGATGGTCAAGGAACAATTTAGTTATTTATATACATTTGGGAAAGAGAGGCTCGTTTGAGCATCTCAGAATATGGTAATTATAAACAAAACTTTCATTTTGGGATGATCAGAGACAAGTCACAGATGAAATGATGCTGACATACTTCGAACTGACTTGAGTCATGCCTCCCTTGTTTTTTTTCCACACATGTGAGTGTGTGTGGCAAGAGGGAACAGGGCACACATCAGGGTGGATTTTTTTCCTGGCCACCCCCCCTCCGTTTTCAAAGGAGTACACAGTCAAGACTGCGACGCAGATGAGCCCAACCCCTACTCGCACATACAACCCTCCTTTCTCATTACTCTCATTAACAGTACATTTTTGACGGCCCGGATCGGGGGAGGCCAGTCGTTCGGTTTGCGGCGCGCTCGGAAAATGTCTGGCCACCAGAGGCCAGAGATTTATTGATGGCTCTTGCTCTACTGTACAGTGCCTGGGCTGCTATGCGAGCGTAATGGATGGAGCAGATGTTTGACACGGCAGCACCTCTTCATAACTCCAGTCTTCAGGAAGGCCTTTTTACAGGGGCTGCCTCGCAGTAGTTCCCATTCCACACAGGAAGCGAAGGTCATTGTGAAACATGAGGCCTGGGCTAAGGGCTGAACTCATGTGCGCTGCAGCTGGGCTCGCTCTCACTCAGCTCTCATGGAAAAGTCATATTTTATCTCTCTCTCTCTCTCACTTTCTCTCTCTCCCTCACTCTCTCCTCCTTCTCCTCCTCTGTTCACTCTCCCTCTTGCTGTGTCTATCTCTACCATTTGCAATGTTTTTCTCTCACTGTCTGCTGGTGTTTTTCAGTGTCAGTTCCTTTCATACTTACTCATACATAAACACGTGTCCTTACACAGACACAGACATAGACACAGACATAGACACACACAACACCCCCCCACACACACAAACACACACAAACACGTACATACACACACACACACACACACACACACACACACACACACACACACACACACACACAAATACACATGTTTTTGTTGTCGTATGCTATTTCTTAATGTATGTAAAATAGTGCATACACTCAAGATTTAATTAAAGTAATACTTCACTATTTGTTGGTATTACCACTATTGCTGCCTTTAGCAAAAAGACACTCCTTTCCTTGACCAAACCTTTCCCTTTACAAAGAGAACGAATAATTTATTAATGCTGGACTCAAGGGTATGTGGAAAAAAGAAGGCATGGGGGCTTGCAAAATTGTCTTCACTTTATCAGGGAGAGTGAGAGGCTGGTGTTGGCTGGCTCAGTGTGTGAAGAGGAACAGTGGGTGTTTCTGTCTCCCTCTCCTCACTCCTTCGGTTGCTCACCGTCGGACGAGGAGAAGCAGCAGACAGATCTGGGTCTGCGCTCGGCACCTGAGGCACCCCGGTGTCAGGAGACCGCGCCGGAGCGCCGTTCATTTGTGCAACATCTGTACCACACAGACAAAATTATTAATAACCCCCGCATGCTGATCTGCCATGGCGTTTTGATGAAGTGGAGGCCCACCACTCCCCGTGATTCAGGCCAGCAGGCAGGCCCACCTCGCTGCGCCCAGTGCGGGGGCTAAGGAGGGGAGAGAGACAGAGCCAGGTTGTGCACAACCCCCCTCCTCCAGTCCTCCCTGACCACTGTCGCTCATGCTAATGCTGAGCTTGTCATTTCAAAGTCCTCACCTCACACAGACAAACTACACTTTTTTTCACTGTGAATGCCATTCTCTTGACCTGCCATTGTTTAAGTCATTAATCATTTATTGCAGCCATGCATATTTATTTGCTAATGTTAAAAACATAAAAATAAGTTATTTCCTCAAAAACTAAACAAATTGAAACTGCAAATAAACTTGGTTGTTGAATGTAAGGTTTTTTTTTAATCTTTATTAGTTTTACACATTGTAAGTTCCATTTCTGCATTATAAATAAAAAGTCAAACTGAACAGTTTGTGGTGCACCTTCTGACTGCCTCTTTACTCTTTTCACACTGTAAAAGCCCAGTTGGATCTCTCACATGCACTCTTGGGGCATTTGATGTGAATAACAATGCCAATTATTATCACTCTATGATGAAGTAGAGCAAGGTAATAAATAGCTCGGCTCTGATTGGTTAGCTTGCCGGAGACCCCAAATGATTAGATGTTAGTCCCAGAGGGAACCAGACAGACGGCAGTTTGGTGAACAGCCCACGGGAACAGCTTTGCTTTTGTAAAGGCAAAACAACTTTGTGCCAGGGTATACCCCAAGGGGTTATTTTGTAGGTATTAGAGAAGCGAGTAGAAAGGGGGAACTTGGTTACGGTAACGTACCTTTATAATATTACATCCTGACACAAGACTGTAAACACCTTGACTTTGCCTCATTGTTCCCATGTGTTTGGGAGTGATGTTGGAACAGTTAACCCTTAGTAATGATAGATGTGTGGCGTTCTAATTCTTGGATCATGGAAAACAGCAAATAGTGCAGTCAATCAGTGAACCTTATTCTGCACTTGAAGTCAATCCTTTTTCCATGTGTCACTTTCACTGCTTCTTTGCTTCTCTCATACAGTCAAGTACAGTCAAAAGGCTTGTGGATTTGCAGTAAATTAAATAAATGAAACAAGGAGAACCCTGGAGTCGTACTCGCAAAGACAAAAGTGATGAAATGTTAAACACATCCTAGTTCATAGGTAATCCTGCCTCAGTCCGAAATTCATCAGAGGTTCTGCCGCAAGTTGATTCACCCTGTGTGTACTTCCTAAGGATTATGCAATGGATCAAAGGTGTGATGGATTGCAGAAATCATCAGGCAACTCAATTAACACGTGCCATTATTAAAAATATCTGCATCTGTGTCTATGTCAGTGGGCATGTCAGTACAGACCCAATGCTCATCTTCACATGCTCTCATTAATGGATTACTACATAGCTGCCTTGAAAACATACACAGCAAACATACTAATATGACTTATCTCATCAGACCGATTTTTTTCTGTTTGGCCCTAGCTTTCCTTGTATTTACTTGCAATTCAAATCAGACCTTTTGTGAACTCGCGGCCTCAGAGTCTGACAACAAATCCAATCTGTGATTTCTGACACAGAACATATGCAATGGTGCGGGGCTGCTAAGCACACCACTTTGAATTTAAATGGCTCTACATTAATTATAAGCTTGGCTCACTCTCTATGCATCTGTGTACGTATGTGATGGATGCACACAATCTGCATGTCGTCTGAAATCACTCAATCCAACAAACGCAGGCCTGCTAATTGAAGGCAGTGTTTTCTCTTCCCCCTCTTGCACTGCTCTCCTCCTCGTGCTTCGTCACTTCTTCTCGGGCCTTTGCAGCGCCTCATCCATGGCAGCCATTAGGCAGGCGGATAGTCGTCTGTGTTGCACAGTTGCACAATAAATACTTAATTTTGCTTTGACTGTAATCTGCTCAGAGCACATGATTAGTGTGCTCACTGGGCAAATGAATCGCAGGCGGGATCACATGAGTGAGAAAACAGACACTTTGGGGAGGAGGGGCAGGTGGGCTGCTGGCTGGGTGGGTCGGGGTGGGTGTGGGAGGCAATACTTCAGTAAGGAGACAAAAACACTCTGGTGCACACATGGGGCTGATCATATTTTAGCATGGTGTGTGTGTATGTTTTTTTTTGTCTTTGTGTGGATGTTTGGGGCTTTTTTCAGGATATGATACTTTTTTTACACATCACTGCTGCATGCTGTAGATGTGAGATGGCAGATAAAGAATGCCCGAAAAATGATGAGGATCCTGTTTTTTGACGCAGAGGTTATGGGTGGTAATTGAATTCATATCCACATCTGGTGCACGTGTGCTCATCTTTCGTCTTTCGATTTCAATATCAATTTCAGATAGCACGTCCACTTAATTGGCTGATGTTCTGCCCAGCTGGTCCGTGCCTGAGGATTTTATGTGTACATATGTGGCCATTACATGCAAATATGTAAGTCCTTTAATATCCCTGAAGCTAGCCACATTTCTCCACAAGCATGCGTTTGCTGACCTACAGTTGGCAGTTTTATTCAGTAGAAGGTGTTCTGTAAACCTTAAAATTTAACAGCATCCATAGGATGGCACTCCACTATTAGCACACACTTGAAAAAGGGGGCATTTTTCTCCTCATAATGACTACGCATCTTGAACCACTGCCAAACCCCATCAACATATCTGAGCAGGTCTGTGATGTGTGGAGTATGGTCTGTGTTGAGAGAGAAAAAAAAAACCTGCATTCACATTCTCTATTGGAAGTCCATCTGGAAATGCTCCTTGCTGAGAGCAGCTCACAGGCAAGTTCCCATGAACCATAATGACTTGATGTAAGTCGTGCCAAACACGGGGCTTCTGCTTCTAAAAAATCTGGAATGCTCTGCAATGCTAGCATGGCTAATTGCAAATACTATGAAGTGTTCTGTGTGGTGGAAAAAAGGTAAAATATAGTGAGTTTAGCAGACACTGAGCATCCTGTTTCTTCCATTCTAATACAGTAACTTGATACTGAAGTCTACTGTCTGGAACTTCATACCAGCTGTAACAGGGAAAAAACAGACACTGTGTTCCAGTACACATTATCTATCACTGACATATCTGTGGGTTATCTCTGCTCGTGACAGCGAGCTTAAGGCTATAGTGATATTATCTGCATGTCTCTGTGTATGTGTGTATCCATCTTTATAGTGCTTGTCCTCATTTTATCTTTGGACTGAATATGCTTGCTAGTGAACCATGCTTGCAGCTGTCCATCATCGTGTTGGTGTCAGGCTGCAATATATCACAGCACTACCCGCCGCCTCCTTTGCATGATTTGTCAAACTGTCATTAATGTGGCATTTAAATGTTAGAGAGTAGAAGTTGCTTTCATGTTAACCCTATTGCCATTCACAAATTGCTGCTAGACAAATGATACTATGGAAGTGCAGCATGTGAAAATATGTTACTACTCTGCAAAAAAAGCAACAATATGGGCTCCTTTATGGAATCCAGTTTTTCAATATGAACCGCCATGTTGATTTTGCACATGCAACAATTTTGTCCTCATGGCAGCGTCGACAACCCGAGTCCTTAGAGCTTTGAGTTGGGTCAGAGTGTTGCACAATTGCACATGGAGTGCAATGAAACAGACCAGTGCACACATGCGTGCATCAATTTTTCAATATATTGGGAAGTGTCCATTTAGGAAACATGATGCATATTGGCAGCAGAAAGGTTGTGAGATGACTAATGCAATAAAAAGGAACACTTTGTAAATAAATCTCTGGTTAATGCAGTGTTAACAGTCTGCGTAGTTCACTCCTCCTGGTATTTGTTTATTTATTTAGACGTTGTAGCGACGCAGATGCACTAAACCTGCTGCGTTGCTTTAATTGAAAATATAAATGTTGTTTTAACTTGTACTGCATGTAAGCAAACATCATTAGCTTCTTGAACTTGTTCAGTGAAGTGAGTCTACCGCACTAATTAAAGAGGCCTCTTTTTAACCCTGTGTGGTCTGATAACACATTTCTGGGGAAGGGGTGGGGTGCGAGGTGCCGGGTGGCAACTTATCATTTGCTTGTCAGGGGAGGCAAATTGAACTTGTGGTAGGGCACCGAGATGGGTCAACAGGCACAATTCTTTCGCCATCACCCACTTTTGAGAATCCAGTGAAAGTGGTGAGGGCCACTGTCAATCAAGCAGCATGGCGATCATTACAGGTTTGCAGCGAAGCAGAAAAACGGCGTAATAAACAGGTCCTGCCGCCTCCGTCAGGTCATTCATCCGCCGTGGCAAGGGCTGGCTCCTTCTGGCCTCGCTGTGCATTAAATCCCCATCCAGCTGCTTGACCCTATTACAGCGGCATGATGGGCTCGCCTGTCACCACCGACCGCCGCAACAGTCGGCCGCCCTGAATCACTCTTCCCGACAGGTAAGCCCCGGGATCATTTATTTTTGTATCTCGCCACGGTTGGCTGACAGAAGTCAAGGGGTGTCTTTAACATGCCAAAAAAAGTGCCGAAAGCCACTGACTGGAGGCTGGGATCTTTAGATGGGCCTTGATCTGCCAGGGCTTAGTGGCAGGGCAAGTGGCTATGAAATCTCGGCGTGACGATCTCTCTTTTGACGACGGCTGTCGCGGCCATGTGTTTAGGAAGTTGTTCTTTGACTTCCTTAGTTTGGAAAGTGACATAATTTTATTGTGCTCCCAGTGTGTAGACAAAATAAGTTTTACTTCATTTAACATACTCTCAAGTGTGAAGCTGACATGGCTTACAGCCATCAAAATGTGTCTGGGGGAATCAGAGTCACAGCTGATCACACTGGAGATAGTGACAACACGCTTGGCAAAAAGGATACCGGTGAAATGAAACCACAATAAGAATGGTACAACTAGTGCCTTGGATAGAGAAAAAAAATCTGCATGTCTGTACGCGATACATTATGTATTCTTCCTTTGCATGCGTATGAACACCATACATTATGAATACACACATATTCACACACACAACAGAGAAACACACACATGAACATGACACACAGCCTCACATACACAGATACTGTGTATGTAGCAGCATACTCCTTTTTTATCTAAAATTACCTTTGGTCTTTCAGCTGCCTTTGAGGAAAAAGAAGAAACAGGTTTGTTGCTGTGGAACAAGCATAATAAGGCTGCTGCTATTGGCAGAGTCTGACTCTACAAAGGCCTCAAATCTAAATGTGATGCAGTATACATGCTTCCCAGTACAAACAGGGCCACAGAAAAGCATGGCTATGTTTGATCCTGTCTTCCAGGTGCTGGTGGGTCCTCTTTCATCTCAGTGTAGCCCCCCCAAATTGTCCCCTTCTTCCTCAGAAGGTACAGCCACACATCAATCGCCAGAGCCTACCGACAAGATTCGGTGGGGGAGCCTGTCTTTTTTTACCAAGTCACCCAAAAAGAAGTGAAAAAAGACAAACAACTGACTGTGTACAAGAAGTCTTGTATGGGCTAATAAGCAATTCCTTTTAACCTGCTGACCCTTTGTTTTTACAACCTGGTGCTGTTTTTTTAAGAGCTGGCCATCGGCCTGGTCAAGTGCAGCACAACTGATGCATGCAACCAAACAGTGTGTAATGCTCCGTAAATCAAATACCTATAGTGCTAGTTCAATCAATATGATTTCGCAAATAAATCTCTACATTCAATACGTGAGTAATGTACAGTGCTTGCATTGATTAAGGAAAGAGCCCTGTGTACCTAAATGAACAACAAACTTACCAGCTGAAGTTGTCATGGGGGGATGCCAAATCAATAGCTCCTTGCTTGCAACAGGGTTAATCAATGGATTACAACCTTTCACCTCAATATCTCGTAGGTCGATCTCAAAGTAGTATAGGGTTTGGAAACAAAAACTACCCTGTGTGTACAACACTGTCAGGTCTAAAAAATAACAGAATGTGCACAAAAAAGAGCAACATTCTACAGAAAAGTAAGTATTGATAAACTCACTAAAACTAATATCAGTTTTGCCTTTAAAAATACCAAAAGGGCTACAACACCTTGAGGGTCTTTGT
This sequence comes from Setipinna tenuifilis, assembly GCA_030347295.1. Taxonomy (NCBI): domain Eukaryota; kingdom Metazoa; phylum Chordata; class Actinopteri; order Clupeiformes; family Engraulidae; genus Setipinna; species Setipinna tenuifilis. The sequence continues at coordinate 24,589,444 of CM059287.1, read as the reverse complement.
GTCGAAGGTATTCTAGAATTTTAAAGTGGACTTTATGCTCTTCTTAGTCAAAACAAATGACTTCCAAGTCACCCTGTGCCCTGCCATTTAAACCTGCCTCCACCATTTCTCCTGTTAAGGCCCTCAGAATCCAATCAATGTGTCAGTTAAATTGCTCTTCATCTGTCGAGATTAAGTGTGCGACTATTACCTTCGATTTAGCCCGAGTCTGGAATGCTGGCACATTTCCGTGGAGCCATTAGTAACACCTGGGATCTTTCACATTAGTTTAAGATCTGGCATCATAAATTTCTGCACATTAATGATTATTCTGACTTCTTGGGATAAATGGCTCAATGTTTTTGATAATGAAAATATACACTCTGCAGCAAGCCTTTCTTAAATTCACATTACCTTTGTAATGTACTTCATGGTTGATCATATCAGACGATGTCATAACTTTTACTAGGAGGGTCTTATTAATTCAGAATGTATTTCAGAGTTATTCCATTACTCAGTCTTAAAACTTAGGGTATAATGGGATTTTTGCTCTTTGTGCTAGCTTTCAGAAAATGATTTCCTCCAGTCAGAGACGAGACTGAGTAGACTTCTTAAAACTAGCTGGACATATTTCTCATGCATTTACTATTATATTTATGGCATAGGAGTACTATGTCGTTTTGCATGATTGTTTTTTGAATGCACTGTAAATATGTCAGGTCTTTTTAGACCCTAATTTGCATACTGTAGATTGAATCATATCACATTTCAGTTCCTGAATTACATAAAACAACTTAAAAGTAAACAAACCACATAACAAAACCATGCCAATCACAGTGTAGTTCATAGAAAAGTTTGTATTTATGCGAACATACAAGAATGCACTTTATATACTGTTGCCTGAAAGCTTTTTTTGCATTACAGCCGCCGAGTCATAGGCAAGAAAAACCTTTTGGCAAAGACTTGTGATTGGCGGCCTTTGTTCAGAAGGGAATCCAATATTTTCCAGAGTTTTATGTGGCTCGTATCATGAAAATTGATTGGTCCAGAAAAAAAAGTGACACAAGTTAATCGAGATCTTAAATAAGAGGCGTAATTCACGTGGCATGCTCAAAATTGTCATTCTCAGCGTTTTTATGGCGGTGCCAGCCATAACGACTTCAAAGAAAATGTCAGTGGCAGCAAATGACATGCCACTGAATAACGTGGTTATGGCGAGGAAGACATTTAAACTCTTCTCTACTAGCAGGGTGTACTTCTGCTGAACATACATTTTCTCCCAGCAAGCTGATGGGTGAAGAGTCCCTGGCTCCTGTCCTCTGTCACCATTCATCGTTCACGGAGAACTACAGCAGCTAGCCGGTAATTATTACATTCCACACTGATGGCTCATCAGCAAGATCCTCTTAAATTAGAGGGCCATTCTGCGGGTGCACCCAGAGAAGATATGTCATTTATAATGTGTGCGAATGTGGGTGCAGACTCAAAGAGAGCATGCCATGACAAGGCTCACACTGGAAACGGAGAGAAAACGGAGAGAAAGAGAGAAATCATATTTACCGTGAATGATTTAGATTTCAGTGCAAAATGTGCCATATGGGCCTCACCTGTTCAAGGGAAAAGCATCAACTGGAAAGGTCTGCACTTATCACTGTAGTCTGAACAGCATTGCATCAGCTTATATTTTAAGATTGTTCGGCTAGGCAATCCTTAGCCAAATATTCCTACTTCGCATTACTTTTTGGGCAGAACATAGCAGTAGGTGCTGTGGCCTCACAATGTGATAAGTCACATAAATGTGAAAATTAATTCTGCTAAACAATGTCGTTCTGTGTGTGTGTTTGTATGTGTGTGTGTGTGTGTGTATTCTGGTGGGTCTGATAACTCTAACCCTCTGGAAACACTTCCTTTAATTTACACCTGATTTCATTCAGATGGAAACAAATAAAGAGCAAAATGTCCCCTTTCCTATCTTCTGCTGAACTCGTAATGTAGTTCTGTAAAAGTTGTGCTTGTTTTGACCTCAGAGAGTTCAATCACAAGGGGATAAACAAGCTCACAATTTTGGTTATCATGATTTAATATGGTAATTAGTCATAAATTGTTATACTTCACTGACACAATAATCACAACAATAAGCTAAGTTGCTCAACGATTAAGTTCTCTATTAAATACTCCTTTTCTACTTGAAAACTTTTCCTCTCTAAATGCTAATCTTTTGTGTGAATCTGTGCCTAATCTAGTACAACTAATTAATGTGTTAGAGCAGATGAAATGTTACCTACGTCTGGACCCACCCCCACCTCAACACACACACACACACACACACACACACACACACACACACACACACACACACTGCTGCATGTATACAATTACTGTAGATGTGGTAAATAAATCAATATTCCCAATACAACTGTAAAAAACAATCAACAAAAACAGTGATTCCCAGGAAAATAACACGAAATAATATTTATGACCTGCTTTGCAATCCACTGCAGGGATTACAATGCAACGCAGCACGTAACCAAAGCAAATGCAGTGAACATGATGGCTGATGGCAGATGCCAATAATTGTGTTAGTGTACACCGCAGAGTAATTGAATGAATTAATGAGAAACAAACCTATGAGAGAGGCATGCGGCCTGTGTCAGCCTTAGGACTGAGAGATATTACTGAAGCACTATGTCCACACAGGAGAGGATTTCAAGGGCAGCTAAATACTTTGGAATAAGTGGTGAAGGGGACCTATTCTCTTTTATTCATGTTTGGTTGAGGGTGGGAGATGTCCCATATTGGTTTTATGGTGCATTCGGAAGCTCATTACATTGTACCTCAGACTCCGTCCCTTAATTGTGTTACATTCTGAATCGCCTTTGTTGTCGTCTTGTGTCATTGGCTTAGCTACAGTGTACGTGGAGCGGCTCAGTCCAGTGATTAGCAATGGTGTCGTAAAAAGGTGCTTGGCCACTTGCTAATGTTGAGGGAAAAGCGGCTAATTAAGGTCCGCTCTTGCACATCATAAACCCCCACCACCACCACCATCGTCTGCGGTGAAGTTGTGAATAGTGATGGGCGGTCATGGAGGGGAGCGTGCTGTCTGTGCAAAGGGGATGTTCGAATTGGATTTCTGTAATGGCCGCCACCGATGTGAAGGTTATGGTAGACTTCATTCACAGCAGACACAAGGCATTTAGCATATTGAGAGGGAAATGAGATCCCATCACTCCGCAATGAGGCCCTACCCCCATCAGGTACACCCCAGTCAGCCTTTTAGACTAGGCAAGACAAGCCCATCTGCCAACTGGACAGACAAAAAATATAACAAACATAGTGTCATGTTAGTGAGCCAGTAGTACAGACACTATGGCTGGACAGCTAAATGTACACTTTGTAAAAATGTGTTGACTAATTTGTGCTGTAATGTCAACTTTTCAGTGAGGCCATGGCTGGTTGAGTGTCACTGTCCTGAAACACAGCAGACACACAACAGAAAATGTATTATTTAGCATAGGCCATTTGAGGATACAGAATCCCTACGTTTTTCCCTGGAAATGTAAATATCCGATTTTATCAGTGGACCAGAAATGCAAACTGTATGTCCTGGATGGCCAGACATCTCCTGATCAAGTGTTCTTCTGCCAGCTTGGACCGTCGAGGCTGGGCTTAAACATGGCATTAGCAGGTTGCCCAAACAGAATTATGTTAAACACAGCGTCCACTGGAAATCAATATTCAGTGTAAGTAACTGGCCCGCCAGTAATTTAATGAAGCTAAATTGCATTACATGGAGGTAAGGTGGTGCGGGACAGTCTGTCTCCAGCACTCTATTACCCAGTGGCAGCACGGCAGAGAAATGGGACTTACCCGGCTCATTGGAGGGGTGGCCACTCTCTCGCTCGCTCTCTCTCTCACTCTCTCTCTCCCTCTTTCTCTCTTTCACACACACACACACACACTGTCTCTCATTCCCTCTCCTTTTTTTCCTCTGTTTCGTCATTCACTTACTTACTATCTCACATTCTGACATTCACTTAATGATGGTCTCTCTCCATCCATTTTCACTTTAATATCTGTGGTAGTTTACTGATCATCGGAAATCAAATGCACGTACAAACGCAGACAGGGGCACTATGGTCAGATTCAAAAACTAAATTGGAACTACAAATAGATTTTGATTATTCAGTGAAGTTGTAAAATATTCAATTGGGAAAGTTTGGTTAAAAGAAGTAAAGTTCCCTCATGGGGATTGCTTTTTTATTTATTAACATTTTCATTTAGCTACATGTTTTCTTCAAATATAATATGAGCCACATTTTCTGAACAGAGCAGGTAAGATAGCCACAGGCCAGTGAGTGGTAGGTAAATGCACAATAATGAATTAATGAATTGTTTTTAACAATCTCTATAATAGCCTTAAAGCCAGAAGGTGTATACCAGTATTTTTGTTTATTAATTAAAAAGCATACACTGCTAAATTTGCATAATAAATCCTGTCCTCTCGCCTTCTCTCCATTTCTCTTCCTCTATTTCCCCTCCCTCCGTCTACCCCATACATCTCTGAATGAATCATTGAACTGGTGTGGCTAGCTGTGGCCCCGATGGGGCCTTAACCCAGCCATGTCAGAGGGACCACCGACTGGGAAACCCCTCCAACCTCCACACCCCTTCTCTCTCTCTCTCTCTCTCTCTCTCTCTCTCTCTCTCTCTCTCTCTCTCTCTCTCTCTCTCTCTGTCTCTCTTTCTCTCTCTCTTCTCTTTTTTCCTCTCTAGGGCTGGAGGTGTCATCCTCTCTGACAGACTCTATGCACATGAAGTGCAGACCATATGCCTACGTACCCGGCAACACATTTGACCTAAGGCTCTTCTCTGAGGAGAGTATGGATATTTACCCATATCTACCCCCTCCTGGTGCAAAATCCCCCTATGATACCCTCCGTGGTGCTGCCAGTGCCTTGGGCAGGGAGCCTCACTAATTCGTCCTGTGAGGTAGGGGCGCTGGGTCTGTTTGGAGTGTCAGGAGCATCACATGAGGCCACTGTCATGGTAATTGGTGTGGGAGCGTGCAGAGGCGGGGGAGGGAGGGCACTGCTTTGGCCCAACCCAGTGCTGTTTTTTTTTGCTTGCTAGAATGCAGCAATTTCCTTCCCTTTCCTTTCCTCATCTCTTCCATCCTCCCCTCCCATCACTTCTCAGTTAGCCACTGCCTTCAACGGCTAAGGTCTTTCAGTCAGTCAGTCATGCTCTGTTTCCAAGCTTTTCTCTTAAAATCACCCTGCGCCGCACTTTCATGCTTTCCCCGGGTTTGAGAAAGCTGTTTGAGGGCTGCTGTTGATGGCTGAAGTGGCCTGTCTGGGCGGCGAGGTGCGCATGATGTTGGCCTGGCATGCTTGGACTCCCCAGCACCACTCCAGGGCTCCGGGCAAGCTCCCCGACGCTGAGTGACGCGCTGTCGGCAGTGAAAGTGCAGAGCCGTCGCTTGAGAAGGAGCAGCTGAATTCATGAGTCGCCTCAGTAATTCAAACCAGTCAATGACCTCATCAGAGCAGGGGTCCCCCTGCCCCCCTTACCCACCATCATCCATCCCACAACCACCCCCCCTGCTGCACTCCCACCATACACCCCTGCAACCCCTGTTCCTCAGCCACCCACACCAGTCCCAGCTTCGCTCCCCACGCCGGTACCGTGGAGCAAGTGACTGTTATGATTCGAAACAGGATTTACAGCTGTGCAGCCGCAAAACAACTCACCACAACCACCCCCGATTCCCCCGAAATAATAATGCTTGTTAGCCATAAAATAGGGAAAAGGGGTAGAGGAAAAAAAAACTAAACAAATCTGACTGATGTCATACAAGTCTCTGGAACTACTTTGCACTGGGAGAGAAATGGCAATGTATGACTTACTCTCTTCAGCAGGCAGATACATGGTGTGGTTAAATGCTTCACCGTATGTATTTATATAGAGGATGACCTTTTTAGCATAAATCAGTCATACACAGGCTGATTATAGACCCATAAAGGGTATCAAATTCATTGGTGAATAATGAAACATATATTTTACCAAAACTGCTGTAGAGGAAGCTTTTTCCCCTTGAAAAGCAACATGTTTTAGTGTGGTTTTTTCTTCCTCCATAACATCTTAGGTGGAAAAAATGTCAAAGTAAAGGCATTTTTTCTCCCTCCTCTTTTTTCTCTCCTTTTAAAATTGTAGGTTTCTCTGCCCAAAGCAACTAATGAATCAACTGACTTAAGTGGGCCGAGGCGTTCACCCCATTTACAGTTCCGGCAGACTGTGACTAGGTCAGAGCCTTCCCTCCCTTACCGAGGCTTCTCCACACCTCTCCACCCTACAGGAGTGAGAGAAAACACAACAGAGCCGCACTGTATCACACAAGCAAGGCCTTTGGCTGGGTGTTATGAATGCAAAGACATGAGCACCATTAGAGTGGTGGGGCTGGCACACAAGTGAATTTACCTACAGGCAATTTAAAATCTCTCCATTTGGATGCGTTTCTAAAAGACCCGAGGCCGGCTTACCTCATTTTTTTCCCTTTTTCTCTGGAGTAGATCGCCTTGAAGTACATAGTCATGCTAGTAAGGACCCTTTTGTCTAGACAAGGAAAATAAAACATAAACCGTGTTTGGCATGAGAAAGAGTCAGGATGATCTGACACTGTTAATGGCATTTTAAATGGCAGAACAAGCAAGCATAAAAGATCACATTAACAAAATGATTATGGCTTAATGCGAAAAAAATATCATTTCAATTCAAGAGTAACTTCACTTTGATAAGAGACCACATACTTTCTATTTTAAATTGCAAGGTTAAAACAGCGTTGTTGGAGACAATAGCAGTTAATCACTCTTTTGTTCCAGGAAATTGGCAGAACATTCATTATGGCTATTTTAACTTCAGTCAGATTTGTGGTTAATTTTGGGCAGTGGTTAACCTACTTTTGAAAAATTACCCTGTTTCTGTGCTGTGGCCTTAGACAAACTAAGAAAGCAAGGATACAGGCTCCAGAAATATACAGAAATAGAGGATGCCATCTCTTCATTATCATCCCCAAAGGTGACCTGAGATACTCTAGTAAAAAGTTTTCTTCTCTTAATCCTGTAATGTTTATTACAGCAATTGATGCTATAAATATAAATAAAAAATGGCTTGTTATGACCACAGACCATCTTGCCATCTACTCACATTAGCCATAGACTTTTTCATTCTTATTCTTTATTTATATATTTCATATGTAAGACACAAATCATTTCAACTGGCCCAGTGCAGGTCAGCACTCCTATTTCAGAGGAAATGAATGAATAAACTGATGTAAAACAGTATGGATTAGCAACAGGATGTTTTCTCTCTCAGTGTCCCTACGATAGACAGGGGGCCGTGTGTGCTGGCTAATCAGCCCCTGACTCACCTGCCAGTTAAAGTCGCCTCCATCAGTGTTAATTGTAGACCTGCTCGGAGGATAAGGATTGCCATCGCCTCTCATCCTGCCAGGCAACGATGGGTGGAGAAGGGCTCTCCCTGGGGGCAGAGGGAAGTGTGTGTGTGTGTGTGTGTGTGTGTGTGTGTGTGTGTGTGTGTGTGTGTGTCTGTGTGTGAGAGAGAGAGAGAGAGGGTGTAAGTCCATAGGTTTGTGTATAGGTGTGTGTGTGTGTGTGTGTGTGTGTGTGTGTGCGCGCGCGCATGTGTGTGTGTGTGTGTGTGTGTGTGTGTGTGTGTGTGTGTGTGTGTTTCGTAAGAGGTGTGTGTTGAAGGGGGGTGGGTGGGGGGCCTCTGTAATTTGGCCTAGGTGCTGATTTTTATCCCCCCACTCCTTGGGCTGTGCCAGATGCCAGGAGGAGTGCCCAGCTGCCACAGGCCTTCCCACGGAGTGTGGTGGGTAGTAGGGAGAGGACGGCGCATTCCCGCGGGGTACGGTGCAGGCTGAGGGGGGAGCGTGAAGAGA
>CM059287.1:24381505-24576505 GCA_030347295.1 Setipinna tenuifilis | reverse complement strand
TCTCCCTTTCACACCCTTTCTCCCTCCCTTTTCCCTCTCTTCCATTAGCCTTGAGCATACACCCTTCTTAATCCAGCTTGTTGACTGCAGGTGTCTACTTAACCCTTAAACAATCACATCTCTTCTTGCCGTTACAAAAAAGGGTGGGGTTCACGACGTAAATTAGGATGACTGGGGTGAAGGGTTGGGAGTGGGGGGTGGTAGTGAGTTGGAGAGAGAAAGCCTAAGAAGGGATAGCTTTGGATGTCAGGTTCTCCAGTCATCCTAATAATAAAAAAGAAAAAAAAAACAGCAAATAAGATGTCGCCCTGTTTGTATTCATTATCAGTTCTTACATGCTCCGGCTCTTGCATTAAACATTAGACAGCCTCTGATGTCTGCTTAACAGTTTAATTCCCTCCTCAGCATTCAGGCTGTCATAATAAAATCAGCCAAGCACACAAAGTCAAATAAGAGTATGAGGAGGCAGAGAGCGCATGCAGCAAGGCAGTCAGGGCGGCTGCTTCACCCACCCCGCCATTGTCATCCACCGTTCACCACCCCCGCTCACCGCTCACTCTCCCTCTCTCTCTCACGCTCGCTCGCCTGCCGCAACACTCCGTGCACCGCCGCCACAGCTGCCGCCGTGGCGCACCCAGCACTGATCCCGTCGTGCGCCTCGGAAGTGACACTCAAATTCAATCTTCCTCCGCCGCCACTGCAGCCAGCCTATCTCCCCCGCGCAGGGTGAGGGTGCTGCGCATGCAGCGCGGCGATAGCAGGCCCTTCAAAAGGGACCAGCCTCTGAGCCACTGGAGCCGCTACAATGGGGCCCACTTCTGTCAACAAAGAGGCCGACTAGAGAGCCCAGATATCTACTCTATGGAAAGATTAACAGTAGCAAATCCGTTTAGCATCCTTCTTTCTACCCTTCCTTCTCCCTTTTTTCAGTTTTTTTCTTTTAATAAGTTATTTACAGGATGCTGATCTCGAGCCCTGAATTGGAACAAGAGATTAGTTCCATTAAAGTGTAGCCTTTTTATTCTCACTGAAGGGTGTATTTTTGAAGAGTGGGACAATGTGAAGAAAGGCCTGTAATTGGACTTCTTCAAAGGGGGCTCACACTTGGTTGCCAGCAGCCAAGCTTTCAGAAAACTACTTCTCAATGGCAGCGATCCATTGCAAATACAGTTTAATATATAGTCCATATAGTGGCTGCTGGCTCGTGTGGTTGGCTGGTGGAGACAGAAGAACAGTTTTGTACCTCATTTTTCTCCCATGACTTTATGGCAGTGGTGAAAACAACTTGTCTGTGAAAGGTTGCAAAAGCCTCGGCTGTGATACACAGTGGCGAAACAGCTTCACAGACAATTCGATGCAACTGCCACTACACAAACAAACAGTTCCAGTCATTAATTTTAAAAGTTGGGTGAATCTCCTTTGAACAGTAAATATTTAATCAGCATGATGCGTCGGCTGCCCTCCTTGTGTGCTGTGCTCTAAACGGGGGCGAGACAGTGAAACCGTCTGAAAACTAATTATCAGCCACCGAGCCACTTCACTGCAGCCCCATCGGAAGGTCAAGAGAGTCTGAGAGACACGGACAGACACCCAAGCAGACACCACTGAATGCTACCAACGAGCCATGTGTACCCCCCATCACTGCCTACTGTCCTCCTCTATCGTGCTGGGGATAAACAGATTACATTAAACCTATGCATGTCATGTCACGCTGTCTTGTCCTGAACAAAAAAAAAGCAAGCACTCTACTCTGATTTAAATGTCCCTTCGTAACACATAATCCGATCACATATTGCATCTTCACCATGAACTACAAAGTTTAGCAGTATAGCCAGAGCCCTGTGACTGTGCCTACAAGCTCGTCATTATCGAGGAAAAAGGAAAAGGTTAAAGAAATGGAAGTGTTTTACTCACAGTGAGGGGGAGGGAAAGCTCGGCTGGTTTCCGATCACAGATATGGTACTAGGGACACAGAGGTTGACAGCGAGGCCACTGAGAATATGGATAAGTGTTAAACAAATACAGCAGGGAGCAGGGGAAGCTGAACTCTCCATTGATAAGCTGCTAGCTGGAGGAACACTTCCAGAAGGTCCTTTAAAGGATGGATTGATAAAGAGAATAAAAAAGTAATTTAACAGAAAAAAATGATGCCATTGAAAAAAAAAAAACAGAAACTGCAGTGATGGAAGACATGGAGGAAAAAAAATATGCCTGCTGTACTTTTAACTTGAGTTTGAACACTCATTTCTGGTGTTCACATATTGATATAATAAAACATGAACATTCCTTATAAATGTGTGACATTAATGTGCATTCATATTTCATCTTTTACCACAAAAATATGATTTGGGCAACTTCTGACCCAGTCCTGTACAACTGTGAAATTGTGGCCACGTTAGTTGAGCCAGCTGGTCTGCATTTGAATGTTAGGAAATACCTCTTATCCAACTGTAACTAAGAGCAGACCTCCACATGATGGGTGTGTTTCTTGTTAGCTGAGGTTTGTGCGCTGAATCACATGAGAATATTTTTCATGCAAATAATCATTTTTGAATGCCAGACACACACACACACACACACACACACACACACACACACACACACACACACGCACACACACCTTGCAAGAAAGGGAGAAAAAAGTTTAAATTGTTCCAGATAAAAATTTCTTTACAGACTGCATTCAATAGCTGTTCAATTGTTCCACATTTCAATGGCACTTGCTGAGAAACGAACAAAACAGGGAGGAGGGGGAAAGGCATAAAACAAAGGATGTACATCTGAAATCATTCATCGGATGAGTGTGTGCAGTTGTGCGGTACGTGGCGAGGACAAACGGGCGAGTACACACACACCCCACACACAAACAGACACACACACACACACACACACGCTCAAACAGTGTGCCATTGCACAGGCCCGACATGGGACCTAGTCGTGGGACTGGTGGGAAAGCAGAGGAGAAAAGAGCCTCCCCGTTTCTTGGCAGCAGTTTTGAACATCTGCATTTGTGAACTGCAGGGGGAATACAGCATTCGGGAGAGAAGCGTCCTCCCTCCAACACGACAGTTAAAATACATTTGGAGGTCAGTTTGGAGTGCAAGCGAATGTGGAAATGATCAAAGAGAACAGTACCAAAAGGACACAGAGGAACCATACATAATGCACTTACACATTTAGGGTTATATGGACATTGAAACTATATGAACAAAACATATATACAATAAAAAACACACAAAAATGGAAATAAAAAAAAAAAAAAACATGGGTATTGCACCAACCCTCTGTGCTAAAAGACAATTAGCACAGAAACCTCCAAGATTTTCTCTTAGGGACAAACCCAGCATGATACACAGAACTTCCAAATTCCACTAAGGCTTCCCCCCTCCCTTTGTATTTTTCATACAATCATCTCGCAAGTGCACACATGGACACAAGTCATGCACACGTGTGTGTGTATGAGCACAGACATGTCGATGTACAAAAACACAGTCTCTCATGCATAATATGCACATGCATAGCCATAAATATACACGGGCAGGCATCCTTCTTACTCTACGTCACATGTGCACAGTATGAGGTGGGGAGAGAGGCTCCTCCTAAGAGCTGCCGCAGGTAGGGAGTGCCTGAGGTGAACTTGGGTAAAGTGCTGCCAAAGACTCCATTTCCCCCCAGGATTCTCTCAGCACAGTCATTTCCTAATCTGGTTTGTAGTGCGTAATAGGCGTGGAAAGCTACACTAACACACTCACTGGCCCCAGACAGTTGTGTGTTCCCTTGCTCGCTACCCCCAAGTGATATGAATCCCTCTTTAAAAATTGTAATGAAAAGGAAACTCACATAAACCTTGATGCTCTTAAGGTCTGTGATGGAAAAAAAGAAACAACACAAAGGCCAGTTCTTTGTTATATTAGTTGTGATGAACTTTTAGCCCCAAAATTTAGAATAATAACTGATTGTGAAAATGGCTGCACACGTCTGGCAGCCTATGTATTGCTTTAACCATTTTTAAAAATGTTAATTACTGATATTGACACAGAGAACTACATCTTTGTCTTTGTGTCAATCAAAAATAACCAACCTCTACTAAACCATGTTCTGCTCTAACTTTGGTGTACTGCTCTTTTGTCAATCAAAATTAATAAAAAAAATTAAGTAACATGAGAAAATGGGATCATGTAGCACAGTTAGCAGTTAGCCTTTGAGTGTCTGACTAAAATGGGGAGCTTTTCCCTTTTTTCCAAACCTCTACAAAGATGATTTTGAATGTGTAAACTATAAGGCAGTGGGAAAGGAGTAAAACAAAAATCAATCGATAAATCAATAGAAATAACTTGTCTTTCTGGGGCACATCATTTATGAGTTTACAGAATGAGATTATGACCATGTCTGGCTTCTCTAATTATGTGAGGGAATACAGGGATCCTTGAGCTGTCACTCACGACTCAACCCCAGGTGATCTGGAAATGAATGTTTATCTTGGACCTTCAAGAGGAAATGACATAATGCATGGAGTCCACTGGATGGGAGGGGAAGGCATCTGCTGACATTAGTGGTGGTGGTGGTTGGGGGTGGTTTGAGGGGTGCTGCAGCTTTTCACAATGAAAACATGTGAATGTGTGTGTTTTCTGCTGCACTTCGACCGCAGCCCCACGCCAACAATAATGAGCCTGGAGAGCGAATGAGAGAAAAGGAACAGCCAGTGAACGCGGGGAACACAGAAAATCCCCTCATATCTTGTGACATTTTTATTGTGCAGGTGGCTTTCCAAACTTTCACTTGGAAATGGCTTTAGCAATAATGGCCTATTATGCCAAGACCAACCTACCCCTCAACCGACAGTGAAAAAACATTTTGGTGGAACTCCTCTGGCGAGCTTTAGTTCACATAGCTGTATAAAAATGTTTGAATCAATCCTTATGGCTTTAGCTAAGGTGATACTGCCGGTTCAACAAGCGCCAAGAGAAATATAATAACAAACTGGATAAAAAGAAAAGTATATTTCATAGTGATGTATGCAAAGCACTCTACTAATAGAGTTCAACTATGTGTAATGCTATAAGGGCTTTTAGGAGCAAAAGCCCTGAGGGAGAAAATTATGAATGGGATATCCTCCCAAATTTTATTGCCTTTATCCTGCTAAGGGTACGTCATTGTTCCAACACAGAACACACCAGGGGATGGGGTTCAAGTTTTCAATAGAAGGCTTAGTTTATTCACTTACCATGGGTCGTGCCTTGTAAAGGAAATATGTTAAATGTTGAGGAAGTATAGTTGTTATGTCTGTAGCACAATGAAATTTCAGTTGAAGTATATTGCTACTTCACATGTTAGTGGGTTAGATTGTTTTTTTAAATGCAAGACTTCATAAATTCTTACTCCTTATTTTGCACTTCAATGCAAGTACAATCAAGAACTGCTGATGCCAATCTACATGGAACCTGTAATTAATTTGAGCAGAAAATATGACTGCAGGAACCTGTTAGTTAATGCTGGGACTTTTTTTCTATATGCATCCAGGAATTACAGCATTAAAAAAATCTATTTTAAAATCATCTCATAAAGGGAACTTTAAAAATATGTGGGTGGTTGGATATGCAGAAATAATACAGTATAACAGTAAGATATAATATGAGATGCTTTTTAAAAATAAAATGTATCATAAAAGAAATATTTGAATTTGATCCCTTAAAAAAATTATGTGTCTGATCATAGACAACACTGTAATTTCTGTAACCGTATGACTATGTGCTGGATGTGTGCTCTATAAAGTGGATGCTGGCTTTATTAAATCTATCACAGCTTTAAGCAGGGGCATGTTTCAGCTGCTCCTGGCGGCTTGTGCAATTATGACAGCAATAACCTGGAGGCTTCCTCTGACAGAGTCAAGTCTTGCTTACTCCTGCCCCCATGATCTCAGCTGATGATGCAGACCTGCCCACCTCACACAATTAAGCCAAAGCCATGGAGAAGCTGACAAATGCCATGCATGTGTGCATCTAAATCACTTCTTATTAAATCAGAAGGCCTCCAAACATATGCTGGATTCTCTTTGATAGTCTATGCTCGACGCTATGCCTATTGTTACTAGTTATTTACTATTTTAATAGATGTTGGTTGTATTTGTAGAATTCACATAATGGGTTTTTGCTTTTCAGAGAAATAATACAACATTTGTATATGTCTTTAGGAGAAACAAAAGAAGAGAAAAAACAGCTTTAAGCCTCCAAACATTTCTATAAAGAAAAACACAGTATATTTATTAAAATGGAAAACAACGTAGAGACAGAAATAACAGCCAAGCTTTTAGTTTAAGTAGTCTGTCCCTAAAAGGGCGTATTTAGGCAGCAGAATGTTCACTGCAAGGTAAGAGTGTTGTTTTATCCCCTCAGTAACCAGACCAATTATCTGTAAAGTTTTTTTTTTTCTTTTTTCATATTTAATGCATCCCCCGTCTCTTTCTACCATCTGCCCTCCCCCCTTTAACATTCTGGAATTTTCATGAGATAGGACAAAAATGGGCATTTCCCTTATTACCATCTCACAGTGGAAATCAAATATGCAAGGAAAGTAGTGTATATACTAATTAGTGCTGAATTCATAATTACTGTGCTCATTGATGGAGATACATTTGAATACATTCATCTCCTCAGGGATCCACACAGGCTGTCCAGAATAGCTGGGAAAAAATGTGCCCTCAGCCCCTTTTCTTCTTGAAATTAGGGATCTGTGGCATGCAGTAATGTTATGAGACGAAAGATCCAAAGTGCCTGCAATTTCTTTACATATAATTAATCAAGTGAAGCATGTAACCTAATGAATGTATTTGATAACAGGCCCCCTATTCAAATATGAGCTTTATCTCTATCGCTGTTGGAATTGCTAAAAGCCAGGCGAAAGGGAAGGAGAGGAGACAACATTTGCCAGAGAGCGTTCCTCAACACCTCTCCTTGCGTGTCAACAATGTACATGCTTGTCAGACGAGGTGAGGGGGGGTAGAGCTGACAGGAAGCCACCACTTTTAATTGGTCTAGATTAATAACAATTAGACTTCGGGAGCTGTAGGGAAGTGTTAGGGGCTCGGAAACGCGTACGGGGACAGCGGCTCGCGACGAGAGCTGCTTGCCAATTCTATTAAGGTCCCTCTTGTTCTTGCCTCATCAAAGGGTCGCCTGCGAAAAAAAGCACTATCAGACCTTCCATCAGAAAACTGCTGGTGTGAGGCGGCCACGTCACGCGAGGCACGGAAAGAAGGCGGCACAGCATGGCAGATCCAGCTCCTTAGAAGCGACGGCTTGCCACATCAGAACAATAGACACTGTGTAATTTGAGAACGCCACATGAAAGTCGTCTCATTCAGGCTTATTTGCATGGGTTTGATGAGGGGAAACAGTTCTAATCAAAATATTTATGTAATTACAATAATCGTCATTATTTCACGTCAGACACCACACGTACCAAAAAAAAAGTACCAACAGCTGCAATAAAATGCCATGAAAAAAAGAAATAAAGTGAGAAACATTACTGTGTGTGGTTTTAAACACACTGAATATATACAGTAAAGTTAGATGGTAAGCACTGAGCTCTATTAAGTGTGCAAGTAGAAACCTTGATTTGCTTTATCTTTACATGGAGCATTTAAGGACACAATGAACATAGATTTACACGGTTGTATTGTTTCTGCTCCATTGACCCAGGCACTTTAGTTTGTTTTAAATAGATTACCATTAGGGAGGGCCATCACATTTACCAAGAAGAAACAAAAACCTTGTGAGCATTCATTGTTAGTGAATGAAAGATCAGTTAAAACAGACTTAAGAATCCATGGACTAATTCCTTCGTTTTTATCTCTTAAAATCATTCTCATTCCACACAGAGATGAGCATGTGTTCATCAACCTCAAGTCTGCATAATTGATTTGATGGACAACTCCCTGTTTCTTTGCTACACTGGTGTGTTTTAATGCCCTTATGGTGACTTTAGGCCAACACAGTAATTTGGAATTCGAACTTCACCTCTGTGTTAATGACGGAGCTCTGGGAAGTTTGGGCTGTAATGAGGCACCATGCAGGAGGAACTACCAGTTGGGATTCCTACCGTAGCCATATGTGGGGCCAATGTTGCATGAATTAACATACGGCAGGTCAAGTTAACATATGTAGAGTGAGAAATGACTAATGACTTATCACACCGATGTTATTTTTGGACCTTCCTCCTAGCATGCAACCTTACTGCAACGGAAGGGGGTGGGGTGGGGTGGGGTGGTGGTGGGGGGGGGGGGTTAAAAAAAGGAAAAACGAAAAGGAAGGAAAGGAGAGAAGTGGAGAGGAGCAGTTTACACCTCTGCTGTCCTGGTTCCCTGTGAAGAGGAGAGGGAGTAAGAAGTGAAACCATATGCTTAACAAAGAGAGTAAGGCAGGGTAGTGCAAACTGACTGCTGGCACTGGAGCAGCATGGGGCTCCACCGTCCTGTCAGAACCACCAGCCAAGGGGGGGATGGATGCCCGACTACGTGCCCCTCCAGCCACCCAGCCAAGACAGCAGTATGCCCAGACGACAGATGCTACCCACACCATCCAGAAGTCTGCCACCAGTGCCCCAGGTTCCTCTGGATGTAGGGGGGAGAGCAGTGGGGGTGAGGCCGGGTGCAGAGTGAGTGAGAGGGGTGGGTGGGGGGGGCAAAAGCTTTCATTTGGCGGGGTGTAAAAAAATGCCCTCACTTTTTTTTTTTTTGATGGAAGAGGCAGGTATTAGCTCAGAGACCTCGGTGGTCCCTGCTAGCCATTAGTTCCCTCTACAGCTGCACTAAGATCCGCACTATGAATCTGCCACGCTTGGTCATTCATCAGTTTCACCGTCCGCACCAGCACACACATTCCAATAACAACACGCCAGCGAAAGCATCTCGCCAGTCACTAACTCCGGCGCACCACGACTGGCCCCCTCTGCCGAGATGACTTGAATACCAGCTATCAGCACAGACTGCGCAACAGAAAGAGAGAGAAAGGAATGGGGTGGGGGGTGGAGAAGAGAGAGAAGTAAAAAAGAAACACACACACACACACACACTCACAAGAGCTCCACCATGTGTGTTTGTACATGGAGGTGATGAAATGTAATATATATTATCCCGGTTCCAGCACGCTGGCATTTCATGCTGCTGAACGGCGTGACTTTGGAGTGGCGAGGAACTTCCTCCCTCCTGCCTGTCTGACAGGAAGCCTGTAAATGTAGACTGGAGAGTTGTGGAATTGCCTGTGGAAACATACTGTCAGAGGTCATAGTCCAGGGTCACGCTCTGGGACCTGTGATGTCAGGGTCCTTTCTTCTGCTCCCACACAGCCTCTTTTTTTAAAGTTGGGTTCCTTTTTGTTATCTCCCTGCCTCTTATTTTTTCTTTCTGTTTCCCTCTTTCCACATGCTCTCTATTTGTTATTTATTCTGAGGGGTCCCACACAGTTCCTATGGCTGTCAAAACCTCTAACGAGACATGAATCTTTTGCTTAACTTGGTCTACTTTAAGTATGAATTGGATAAAAAAACACACAATTTAAAAAAAACAAGTACAAGACTACAATGTTATTAAATAATAGGAAGATATGAAGGCAAAATGTGGTGTGCTTTTTTGCAGTTGCTTTAAAATTAAGTGCAGTAATAAATTGGAGGGAATATCAGCAGCAAGAGTCCTGGTCACTTTGGAAAGTGCTGATCAGGGTTGGTAATTATCTTGCTAAAGTGGTTCAGTGACATATCTGGTCACATAGGTCAGTATGTTTTTGACAGTTTTCCACCCTTTCCCATTGCCTAGTGAGGCTCATTAAAGTCCTGGAAGCCCCAAATAGAAATAAAAGCATTGTTAACATAGCCCAGTCTCTGGTTCCAGTGGGCATGAGTTAGAAAAAAAGAAGGGAATGGACTTCAGCACCTTCCTAAATGCAACATCCATTGATTTATTTGATGTTTTGGGGGAAATGCTTGACAACATAGGAAAATAAATCACATCCCTGAAATACAGCCATAGCATCTTTTATGGACTCCTTTTGTCATACAACTCAGACTGAGAATGAATTATCAGTACCACAAAAAAGATATACGATTTTTTTCAGGTACCAATAATGCACAAGTTGGACATATATATTTATTTACTATCATAGACCCCACCTCGGGCTAGAGACTGATATGTATCATCACTGTGGGGTGAGATTCTAGTTTATGTCACATCGCTAAGGTGTTGGCATACATGCTTTCAAAGTGGGGGGCAAAATCAATTTTAGGTTGACATCTTGCTCACATATAAGGGATATAATGAGCGCACCAGCTGGGCAGCATTATAGACTCAACAACACCACAAAAATATGATAGACCTCATAGTGTCTCTGTCTATATACATCTGTCAGGTGTTACAACACAGTTCATCAAATGTTTGTGATTAGACAACAGACTGAGTTCTCAATAAAGTATCATGTCACGACCAAGGCAAGCGTAGCTGTAGGTACAGGTCAACATGAATCCAGGAAAACAGACACATCCCATATTAAATTTGCAATACATCACCATGTCTGGTGTCTTGATTTGATAGCTGTAGAGGTGTCTGGGGAGACACAGCTACTGAAGACATCTCATTTAAATAGGGCACAGCCTTCCACAGTATGTTAGTACTAATAAATAAAAGGTGCCGGATGGCACCTCAGTCATGCATTTATGTTTCAGTAGCCTGGAGGTGACACACACACACACACACACACACACACACACACACACACACACACACACACACATGTGCGCGCACACACACGCACACACACACACACACACACACACACACACACACACACACACACACACACACACACACACACACAGACAAGCACACAAACAGCCTGGTCCCAGTTTTTTTTCTTAACAACAAAACAACAGTTCTGTAGAAGTTCTATTTCTTTGAATTGCTTTGGTGTACAGTACAGTGTAAGTCCATTTATAAAATAAAATAAAACAAAATAAATAGTAATAAATTAAAAAATACTACAGAAACTACTCATAGAGAAAAGTAAAGTGACTCTCCATCTCATGTGGGCCTCTTAAGGGCCCAAAACATTGCCAGAGCCAATGCAGGCACATGGGCACCCTCACCCTCTACACACTGAAGGAAGAGAGTTGACTGTTATATCTGAAGGCCACTGTGGGTCAGATGGAAAGTGTGCACTCACCAGTGTAAACACTTGTGCCTAAACTGGAATAATGGCAGAAATAAATGCGTAAGCAGCTACGCTTTGCCTTGACCGCGGGGCAGTGGCCAATCAGCTCGGCTGGCTCAGGCTCTGGTGGCTGGGTCCCGGACTCGAGGGGAAGCACGACTGGTGGGATTCTATTACTGCGGCTGACCCCTCTTCCTCAGCCGCCTGACCCTCTTCGCCCCTAACCCACATCATCTCGCTCCTGAAGAGGGGCCCCACTCCAGTGCTCCCTTCCTGAGTGCCACTTCACTCTGTCAGGATT
The DNA here is from genome assembly GCA_030347295.1 of Setipinna tenuifilis. Lineage (NCBI taxonomy): Eukaryota > Metazoa > Chordata > Actinopteri > Clupeiformes > Engraulidae > Setipinna > Setipinna tenuifilis. The sequence goes on along the minus strand of CM059287.1, from coordinate 24,565,009 downwards.
TAAATACAAACCTCATTAGCTGCCAGCCCCCCACCCCCATTTTTTGTGTGTGTCTGAGCGGCACTTGGCATACATGGCAGGCCTTATCTCCCGAAACCCTTCTGACTGGCTTCATTGTCTTTTGTTTCTAATTAGACTGGTGCGTGCTGGCAGTGACTGGAATGCTTATGCTACCACTACCACCACCACCACCAGCCCCACGGGCGGGTGCTGCATGTGGGGTGTCTGTTAATAAGCGTGGTGCTGAAGATTTTCAGCTAGTTATGCGTGGTGACCTTCCCAAGCATGAACCTTATCAAGTGAGAGCCAACACTACATATGGAAAGATGAATAAGCATCAGCTCATGTTGTATGACAACTGCATATCTGTTCTTTATATTCACATCTTTTGGAATTCACAGCTTGTGTTCAATCAGTAAAATACAAAGTTCAAGGGATATTTTGTGGTAAGCTGTCAATCAATCAATCATTCTATGGTCTCATTTCAGGTTTGTGAATAACATTCAGCATATATGTTGTAGTCTCTGTACTGGCTTTGTCTAAAAAAAACCCTCTTTGAAAACAAATGTAACCTTTGTAGAGGTCACCTGCATTGCTGCACCCCATTTAACAGGGAAGCACATCTCATCAGAGCTCACTCTAAATGACTGGAATAAGACACAGTTGAGTGAGGGGCAGACACATTGGACAAAAGTACAAAGACAGAAATAAAACGCTCTCTCTCTTCTCTCTCTCTCTCTCTCTCTCTCTCTCTCTGGGTTGTGCCCAGTGAATCAAATTAAAAACGCTTGTATTTTTTGTAACCCCCATCTCAGCCCCCCCACCCCCTTGGTTTAATGAGATGCTAATATTAAATCACAGAAATGGCTTGTCACTCCTCTGAAAGGTAGCAGGGAAAGAGGCCCCAGAGTTGGCATTTGAGAGCTTTCTGGCAGCAGTCATACTGATGCTTGGTGCAAAAAGTGCACTAGACAGATAGTACACTCCAAAAAAAAAAGGTGCTTAAGTGGTTCTTTAATCTCTGGATGGTTCCATAGAGAGTGAAAACTTTGTGTTGAACGATTTCAATGTGAAAGGTTCCTCACATTAGAAATGGTTCTTCAGAGCCTCAGATCATAACAACCAATGCTATGGCATATTGGCATCAAATGGTTCTTTAAAGAACTGTTGCTTCGGCGGTTCTTTGAAGAAATGAAAAGGGTTCTTCTATGGCATCGCTCTGAAGAACCGGTACTGGCCCCATTATTATTTGGGAGGGTTCAGGCCGGGCCACCAGTGCTTGTCCACCTATATAGTGTATAAAAGGCAGGAAGAGAAAATGTCCTATTGATACGTGGGTCTCTCCACTTTATTTAAGCCAAGTATCTAAAATGCAATGTAGAATTACAAAAATGAGACTTGCCTTATTTATATATATTTAAGTATACTTAAAAAAAAACAATTAACCAGTTTAACCTATTTAAACATTTTATATTGTATTGTACATTTTATAGAGTGTTCAGCATTGTATCACATTATATAAGCTGTATTATTAGGTAAAAGAAATAAAATATGATATATTACATGGTTATATAAAACAATTGCAATGTTACATGTAAATTAATAATTAAACTTCAACTGATCAGTCATTGTGTGCAGTTTTGGGGAAATGGGTATGGACACTGTGTGGATCTCTATTCAGGTACTTGTGTGTGTGCTTTCCAGTACTGCAGTTGGAATGTGCATACTTCAGTTTCAGAGGGACTTTAAAATTTCACTTTAATTTCATAACACAATATTTCATTTCAGGTGTTTTAAAATCACTAGGAAGTTTCAGCTTTTCAATATTTTACAATGCATAGATTTTTCAAACAAAGCTGTGTATGACACAACATTTTACAAGGTTTTAGCCACATAACATCCCTATTATACCTGGGTTCTCCCAAAGCTATGAAATATTAATCATAGCCAAAAAAGGCTTTAAATTAAGAAAATTCCCTGGGTGGTTTGGGGAGAATAAGATCAGCCATTAAAACAACATCATTAGGATGATGCACAGCCCTTAGGAGAAAGTACGGAGGAATTGTTGATCGCTTTTGCTTTATTTAATGAGCAGTCAACTTGAGACAACTTCAATATTGGCAAAACATAATAATGAGGCAATTTCATATGGAATTTGAACAACCTTCACATTTTGCTCTAGTTTGATAAAACACATCATTATCTTATTCAGAACGGTTGGAATAATTAAAGAAAAATCACTAGTTTTGCTGTTTGCATTTTTATTCGATCTTGTAAGCCATAAGCCAAGTCATCTGTCCTTTAATAATGATAGTCAAGGTGGTAAAGGTCTCACTTATGGATGAAGCGGGAATATTAGATACAAAAACAATACTGATTATCGCCTGCCTACATAGATACAAAAACAATACTGATTATGCTCTGCGCGTATTGTTTTAACACTCCTCTGCTCTCCTCTTCACTATTTAGCAATGACTGAGGATAACTGTCAGCTACAGCAGTGTTGCAAAGCAGTAAATGCACAATTATCAATTAGCCCACACTCTGATTGAAGAAAAAAGTGAAAGGGAAAAAGATGAAAACAAACACAAAATGAGCAAGCAACCAAGAGGGGTGGCGTTGAGCAAAAGGAGGGGGTGGCGGTTCGCTAAAAAGCTAGTCGCAGTTATCCAGCACATCACAGGATGCTCAATTATGGGAAGAGAAAAAAGCCTCCTCTTCTCCGTGACAACTCAGCGCTCTCTCAGCTGGAGACGGCGTGGTCATGGAGAGCGGGCTCTCACTCCCAGTAGGTAGTCAGCCCACATCCGTTAACTAACGTCTTATCGTGTTCACTCACAAGACGAGGAGGAGGAGGAGGACGAGGAGGAGGAGGAGGAGGAGGCGTGAAGAGAAGAGACGCTACATGAAAGCAGACAGGCTGAACAGAGGACTGCTGGCGACAAAGAAGAGGCGTCTCATGCCTGTCGGTGGGCCGATACAACTAACAAGTGGATCCAGGAACCACACAGGCTTCTTTTGGAGACGAGAAAGATCAAAATCATTCCACTTTGTCTATTTTCTCTGCACATTTGGTGGGACAATACGATTAGTAATTGGCTAAGATATTGTTGAAAACATCTTGATAATCCCATAGGGTCTGCGGGTTAAACTAATGAGATTCTTTAAGATAGAGACCTCGAAACAACACATCAATAAGCGGGGCAATGGAATCTTTGGCACAAAACCTTGTCATAGAAAACACCACCTTGAAAAACAAAGCCCCATACAGAAATGTCACCTTTGAATGTTTTTGTGTGAGGCAGGCTGCATGTCTAAAAAATCGATAGACAACCGTTTCCTTTCCTGGAGCCATGCACAGAATGTGGTGGGCCTGCACACTGCCAAGATCAAATGCAGCAAACGCCTTGCCCTCCAACACATGGGCATGCTAACATGGTTTAGTATGCCCATGCTGTGTATTGGATTCGAAAACGTTAACATGGGAACTCCATCAGAGGTCGATTAAAATCCACCTCTTACACTGACATGCATGCCAGAGGAGGGAGAGAGAAACAGAAAGAGACAGAGAGAGAGAGAGAGAGAAAGAGAGACAGAGAGAGAGAGAGAGAGAGAGAGAGAGAGGCTGCAGGACCCAAGTCATGCATATTCATCAGTGATCATTCTTCCCCTGCAATGCCTGGTGACCCTTATGATTTGGTTGTGAATATTTTTTCTGCTTTATTTTTTTTCCCTCTTTGTGTCTTATTCTTTGTCTTTTGTGTGCTATTAATGCAGTGATGCAAGAGTACATGACTATTAATATAGCAATAGGAACATTTTCCTTTCATATGTCATATTGTCATATTGTGACCATTGCAAATGCATGTCCACCCCTGCTCCCTTTGAAAATATTGTTGAATGATAACTGAATCAAACATAAACACATGTGTATTTAACCATGATATTTTAAATTATACATGTGTAGCAGGCAGGAATATGAAGGGCAGAGTGAGCAGAGTTTATGCATTTGGCTCAATAAAAAACACTTACCCACATCTGTACATGCAAGAGACATTCCTATAACATACAGAGTAGTTTCTTTGGGTGAAAGCATCTGCATCACCTATAAACTAAACACACACACACACACACACACACACACACACACACACACACATTGTATATGACGCTACACTAAGCCATACTGATTTTCCCAAGACAAAAGGCCATATCTCTGCTATCTGTGCTATACCACATCAACACTGTGCCATTTCGACTGCCGACCTCTTCACTTCTCTTGGAACAAGGCCATGAAATATACACGGTTATTTATTATCCTCGACAAATACAGTCATGCAGAGGTAACAATAAATATGTCCACCTTATGTCAGGACTAAGGAGTGATAAATGGATCCAGGTCATAATACTGCTGGTAACTTAACCCCATTATTTCTAGTAAATCCAGTCAAGTGTGAAAAATAATAATAAGTGACCAGAGGATGACTGTATTCTGCCTCTTGGCTGATAAAATCCCTGGCCTGAGGAACACAACAGCCAAATACAAATCAAACCCAATAACCAAGATAAATAAATAAGTGATGCAGTGATCAGAAAAAAGGAGAATCTGATATGCTCAGTTTATCCACATTACAGATACAGTACACAGTACATGACATGTTTTGATACTTCTTGGTACTTGCTTATACGGGCAAGAAGGGTACATGAGGGGCATGGTAGCAAGATGTAATGTGCCTGGAGAACCTATGACAGATTTAAAAGCTACCAAATATGAAATTTAGCTAAATTTTAAGACATTGTAGAGTTACTGACCAAACAACTACATATCAGAATACAGATTTTTTTGCAAATAGCTGCAATGTCAACCAAACAAAAATTTAGACTTGTACCACAATGATATGGACATATAATACACATTATACGCAGAGATACATTTCTAACATTCTGCCATTCTGTAACCCCCACTCTTTAGTTATATGACCATGTTTGCACAGGGTGATATTCAAAAACCACACAGCTCCAGATAAAATATCCTCCTGATAAAGACTGTCGTCTGAGGTGTAACTGAACAATGAGTCATGAGTTCAGACTCCTTAAACAGAGGATAATCCATCAAGGTGATGTTCAGAACAAACACCTTGCCGGATGACAAATCCTGTTTAGTAACATGATGATCAGAATGGTAAGTGATCGTCTAGGGAAAAATGCTTCTGTCACATTATGTTCAATATCAGTGTCACTAAGGGCAGTCTACAACTTTCTCAGTTGTACTGGTATTTCTTTTCTGTTGTTTTAACATTTGCTAGTTATTATCCACTGAATCCAGTGTTCAAATAGAATTCTCCTTGTGCAGAATAGCGAATTTTCAATTATTAGCTGTGAGTTCCATGAAAAGTGGATAAGACAAATCTTACATACAAAGTAGTGTCTAAAAAGTTATAGATATGGTTGAAATGAAGCACACAGATTTGTGAAACAACATTTCATGCATTAGCACAGTTAACCCTTGTGTGGTGTTCGGGTCATTTTGACCCATTTTTAATTTTTAATTAAGGTAAAATAACACAAAAGTAATGTATTTCCTCTTGATACTATATGGCCTTGGGTCATTTTGTCTGAAAAACATGGTAATACAAAAAAAAAAATTTAGTGACCATGCTACCATACCCCTAGACATTTACATCCTTCAGAAGGTGTTCGGGTCAAATTGACCCGCATATTCATTGAGACACAGAAAACCACTGATATTCCAGTGGCCAATGTTCAAAACTCCTACCAAAAAGCTCACATATCTCTCTTTCAGCACACATTTATGCAACACATACACAGACACACACACACAGACACACACACACACACACGCACGCGCACACACACGCATACACACATGCGCACACACACACGCACGCACACACGCGCACACACACACGCACGCACACACGCACACACACACACGCACACACACACACACACACACACACACACACATAAATGCACATGTGCATACGCACACATGTACGCACACACACAGATAGACACACGCACACACACACACACAACAGTGTTGCAATTGAAGTGCGGGAAACTCTTACTTTCACGCAGTTTTACCTCCTGTAGAGGAGGAGCCCGTAGAACTTTATTGCAAATCATTTAGACACTCTCAAATATCTGAATATATAGAGCTTTACTGAGCGGTGTGTTGATCACTTCAACTCCGTACTGGTCACCATGAGCAAAAGAAAGAAGATTGAGGAAAGATTCAGGAAAAAATACTCTGCACATAAAGCAGTTGAACTTATAGTGGGAGAGGATGATATATTTAGTGACATGGACGAGGATTTTTCAGAAATAGAGGATAATTTAGAAACAGATGGCGACAGTGAAAGTGAATTTGAGGACGACCATGCACTACAAGGAGCAACCTCATGTGGACCTCCACAAAGACCCACTACACCAAAAGCTGGGAGATGTTTTCCACAACGCACATAGTGTAAAATTTTGCTCATCCTTTGTGGTCCATGGTGACTAATTACAATATGTCACAAAAGTGAGTACACCACTCACATTTTTTATGATATCTTTCCATGGGAAAAGTCTGAAGATATAACACTTTTGTACAACATAAACTAGGCAGTGTACAGCTTATATAACTGCAAATTTGCTGTTCCCTCAAAATAACTCAACACGCAACCATTAATGTCTAAACCACAACAAAGGAGAGTACAAAAATGTGAGGGGTGCACTCATTTTTGTGACATACTGTATATGCATAGCTCATTTATCTGTTAGGTTCTGAAGTTTGCGTGTTCAATGTTTTGAAATAATCTAACAGAAGCAATGAAAAGAATTGTAAATAATTTGATTTACATTTTAAAAAGGATCATTAACTTGTTTTATGCGCTCCAAATGCTTATGTCAGTGTTATTATAATTAAGATTTTATTTTTTTCACTAAAAACGAATGGTACACACACAGTGTTAAATGTGATGTAAAATAAATAAAATAGCTTTAACCATACCAAGTTTTCTCTGGATTTGTTAGGAATTGTGCTTAAAATATACAAAATAAATTACTTGAAAGTAATGTTTTAACTTCTGCTGATTTTAAAGGCCAAAAAAATATCCTGGGTCAATATGACCCGAACACCATGAGAAGGACCAAAATCTGAACATAACACAAGGGTTAACTGAAGTATTATGGTATAGGTCCACACCATATACTACTTTTTTCATTAATATATGCATGTTATGTTATTATGCATGCTAAAGAAAGGTTTGTCAGAACAACATTTTATTAATTTAATGTATTAAAATAATTTATGATAACTATACTGTAACATAAAAATATTGATTAAAATGCATTACACCATGGCTTATTTCCATTTTTCATTGTGATGCATTCTTTGGAATGACAATTCAATTTCTATATTTGCACATCTATGAAGTAGTCCCTGTTTTCTGACCGTATAATGCTTGTGTATCAATGCGGCAAGTTTGTGGTGAACTGTAAATAATAATATGATTTTGCTAATATCAACTAGGCCTAACAGAACTTTGAAATGGCTAGCTTGACAACCAAAGACCAGTTTGTCCAGTAAGTTGTGAAAAGACACATCTTGTGGTGGAGGGAAGTAGTTCTACTAACAAGTCTGTTTTAGCATTAAAATGTGGAAATTATAACATCAAATTAACATAAGGCAAGTGTGGTAACCGTGGTATAAGTGGGATAATGGACTTCACAGTGTTCGTATATCAGAAAGTTAATGCACTTCGAGGTGTAATGGCTCTGCTTCGTGTCACATTCACATTACCACCTCGAATGTGCATTAACTTTCTGATTTCCCTTTTCCCTTACATAATAATTCAATAATATATACAGTTAATGTATTAAAACAGCATGTGAAAGGCATATTTTAAAAAAATCTATAACATTTAAAAACAAAATTGACTTTCGCACACCTCTATAAAAAACAGGTGTGTTGGATATGACTGCAGTCCAACTTAAGAAAAAAAAAAAACCCCGCACACTGTCCATTCTGCAAGCAAGATTTAATTTGCAACATGTCAGTCACAGATCTTCGTCAGGTTGCTTCATAGGTACCTGGTACTCTACCTATGCAGGAGTTCTTTTTTCCTTAAACTATAAAATAAAAAGTTTTCTATATGGTGTTGCTATATTGCGGATTTTCACTTATCAGTGGGGGTTCTGGAATGTAACTACCGCAATAGATGGAGGATCACTGTGTTAGAAAAGCCTTAACCATATTAGGTTGTGTTAACACCATCAGTTGAAAGACAGGAAAAAAGACTGCACTATGCATATACAACACTTATTTACACATACGCATTTCAGCATCCTGCCTTCTTAAGGAAGGCAGAACCCTGAAACGCATCTGTTTAAATAAATGTTAAAATATGCATAAGTGCATTTTCATGTCTGTCAATTGTCTTGACATGTGTCCAGCACTGTAAAAGTAAGTAGAAGTAGCCTCAGCCCGCTCATTCTGCCTAGAATTTCATGTTTATGTCAGTCTGGCCAACCTGCCTATTCTCAACTGTTCCTTTACCCGAGAAATCAGGCACCAATGAAAAACAAATGCTACAGATACGAAGCATTCTACGGAATCAGTGGTCTGATTGGTTGTAGCTCTGTCCGGTAGTATACATTTAACAGATGTCCGTTGACCCTGCCTATGAGAGCTTCCCGTCTATGGGGTCTTTTCCAGATCAAGTTCCGTCTAAGGGCTTGGTGCAACAGCCAACCTAAAGTAGAATTTGTCTGAGTGAAGCCTGCTCCTACCCGTATGAATGCTAAGACCATCAATGCCTTAGACATCAGGGCCATGGCCTGCATACAAATGTAAGCGTGAATTCATATGCCATTACTTGAAACACTAGTCGTAGCTAAATAAAATGCAGTGTAAAGAAATTAAGGAGTCTTGGTATGTTAGCATACATTTCTGAAAGAAAATAATATTAAAACTGATAGCTTGCTGGGTAAGATAAGAATAATTTCCATAAAATGGAGAGAGCTACGTAGCTATGTAGCTAACTGGTTATGTTGCCTACTGGATAATATTACAAATATTTTCTAATAAACATTATGACTTATGACAGACATTTCAATTTAGTATGTTTATGTTTCAGTTAGCTTGGCCACTTATGGAACTAGAAAGACTTAGTTTGAATTGTTATACAAACTAAACACTGTTGTGATTGTGTTGACAAATCAAAGTAGCCTAATGGAATAAGCCTTCTAGTCTAAGCACGATGTTCAAATGGTTTAGCTATTGGGGTGCAAATACTAAACCATGAATTTGGTGTAGATTCATTTTAAAATGCTAAATTTTGTGATGTGCTCATACCTTTGAACACAGATTATATTATACTCACTGCCTGAAGCCAAAAAAGTAATGGTTCTAACTGGCACAGTTCCAGTTCACATGTACTTCACAGAATGCTGTAGCAGTCAGCTTAGTAGCTTCTGATCAATAGTACTTTCCATACTTTTGGAGGCGAAAAAAAGATTCACTCAAGGTAACAGACATAAAACTCAAGGTAAAAGATATATAGCTGAGCTGGTCCATTGAAGTTGCTCTGCCATTTGACACATAAATTTGTTTGAATTCTTACAATTATGAGTAACCTCAGAACTATGCACCCTCCAATTGTACGGCTGGCTTTGAAAGATAAACCTGAAGCATTAAGTAAGGACACTGTGAAGGATAAGGTAGTGTCTTACTCTCAGTGGAAATTCTCTCTGTTTGAATCTCAACCTCCTACCCTCCCTGAACACTGTGCGATCCCAAAGAACAGCATGAATAGAGTTCCCGCTCCCAAGACAAAGTCATTTAAATGTCACTTCAGCATCAATTTCATGCATATTTCATCATTTTTGCCAGCACATACTTATTAACAGTATTGACACACAGTGTTAAACTTCTACTAAGGCAACCATTAAATCTGTATCCAGGTTCCAGGCCATGCTGTGAAGGAAAAGTGGCAGCAAGTTCAGTTTCTCAGGAAACTTTTGTGACATCCTAAGGCAGTACAAAAACTAAATATAAATACCATGCCAAATTCAACTGGATTGGCAAAATGTATTTTGGAGTGGCTAAGTTAAAAAAAATATAGTCTGTAAACAAAAATGAATGACTGTTCAGAAGATTTAGGTGTGAAACTAAAACATTCTCTTTATGCTTAGTAACAAGGACCTCATAGTAAGAAGGTATATCTGGTTTTAATGATTGCTTGTCCTAGCACGATTTCATGTTAAAAAAATAGTACAACTATAATCATACAGAGCTCTTTAACTTTGTACATCACGTTTATTCAAAGAAGAGTTTGTGAAATTGAACTAAATCTTGGACAGTTCCTGCCATATGCCCTGCCATGTGCAAGTAGTCTGATATCAGAGCCTCTATCCAATATCATCTGAGTCCTCTGTTCTGTTCTCTGTATTTTTAACACAGTTTTTCATCAGCAAGAATCACCTGCCACTCTCAAGCTATTTGGTTTGTTCTGCCACTTTTTCCACAACTAGAGAATTTCTTTCTTTTTTTCAAGAAGTAAAAAGTGCCAATAAGAGCTGTGTTTTCCGCCTTGAGTTTCCCCCCTCACAATCCTCCTGTGCCTAACCTTGCATCCAACTCAATCAATATCTCCAACTGTGCCTGAGGCTACACTACAGAAAATACTACCTCCAATTTACACACACAAATAACCAACTTTTCACCAGGTACTACGTAATCACCAAAACAAAAATTGCAGAGTGGAGAGGGGTGGGAGGGTTAGAACAACAGTCTCAACATATCCAATGTATATTCCAAACAGCACAGCTGACCTCTATTTACATGGGAAAATCACACCATTTCCTCACCACGTCTGGCACTGGAATATCAAGTGGCGGTGCAATGCCTCCTCTTGTTTGTTTAAAAGCTAATGTTTTGGCTGCTGTGTCACACCTTAGCATATTGCTCAGAAGTGTTTGTGTACAGACAGTTGAGTTGTATTCCCCTGTTTGGGATTGCGTGAACGCCGTCTTTATCTGCCATTCTCAAAGGACCCTACCTGTGTTGCTTGTCTAGAAAGAAAGCCATTTCGCAGTGCCAGGTATTTTTTTATGTTTGCATGAGGGAGGCAAAGGTGGCAATGGAGAGAGCGGCGGCTGAATGGGCGAGTGCGAATGAGCTACTCGGAGCAATAAATTAAAAGGCAGATCAAGGTGGAGACCCCGGACCCTGCATATGATAATGCTCAGCCACAAAGAGAGATGTGGAAAATGTGTCATTAGTTGTGAGATATATTGCCAATGATCTTGATCATAGACACCATAACTGGGATATACTGAGATTATGCAGTCATTTGATAATGTGAATTAAAAGTGCAGTTTGACTTGGCTAAGACTAATGGAACAAGTCAGAGCTAGAGGTTGCTAGTGTGAATTCAAGTAGACAGTTCATTAATTATCACTAAAGGTACCACCATATAGAGGTGCAAATGCTGTTTTTTCTCAGTGTCTGAATTACATCTTTTGAGTTCTATCATTAGGTAACAACCAAAGTGGATACCATGACCATGGTGGTACTTCTCTTTGTCCATGTCTGGGAGGAGCCTGTGGAAGTGTCAGCTTGTGAATTACAATAATTTATTTGTGTGCGAGGGAGACAAAGAAGGATGAATGGTGGGGCAGAAATGCATTATTTATAGGTGCTGAGTGTCAAACCTGATTGCTGAACTTGAACCTCCCCTTTGGCTCTCAGAAATTGGTGAAATTTTATCGAAGTTGAGAATTTTCACATCCTTTCCCATTTGTTTTTTACAAAAAAAAAAAAAAATATATATATGTATATTAACATTTCACTGGTTACTATGTCAACATTAAAAAATGTTAGTACATTTTAGAAGCTATGTTTCATTACAACCCTAACCAAAAATATAACAAGACAATAAAATGAAAAAGAGTGAAAAGAAAGGAGCTGAGCAAATCTGTCGACCATGGGTCATTACCTAACGGAGTAAATCATCACTGACTGACTAAAGTTTGCATTTGCGATCTACAGACCCCTTCTCTTCTTGACAGTGCTGTAGGACCTTGTGTCTGGAATCGTGTAAACGTTCAAATTTCCTTTGCACTTTGTTTACTGTATATGCCAATAGTGTAATATTAAACAAAAACAGTGTGTCCTGTGCCAGAATGATTGATTACGGCACCATGGCAAGGTCACCCTGGAGGAACAGCCTGGGAGCAGAACGGCCTGTCTCTCTCACACAGTTAACACTATATCCGTATTGTATGAATGTCACCAGCAATCCAGTGATTTATTGCTTGGAAGGCTCTGCTCAATTTTTTTCCTCTGTCTCTCTCTCTCTCTTTGGTCGCCTGACCAAATTGCACATTTTCTGGGAAAGAGAAGCAGATACATTTCAGCACACAGATTACCCAAATCTATTTTTTAATGCTAAGTCTATCACGCTGATCTTCAAACACAGATATGTATGTGTTATGTGTTTTACAGATCATTACTTATTGTCTCAGTTTTGTCCTGCCTATCAGCTTGGTGACGTGTGGTGTACTATAGCTGTAGAACACTGTAGTGCTACAATGTGTATATCACAATCAAACAATTGTGAGCAGCTCGACAACTTGTGAACATACACAGTGGTAGAATAAAAGGCCTATAATTGCACAGAATTTTTAAAGCATACTCCAGTGCCTTTTTCTGTCGTTGGGTAGAATCGTTCTTCAGAATATAACCTCCAGACATGATCGTTTAAACCAATTACATAAATGTGTTCATAAGTCATAAGTGCTTTAAAGATTGGTGGAACATTGCTAACATCATTAAAAATGTATTTTTATATCCACATTTTATCCCATGAATAATGGTCTTCTTCAAAGATTATTAACAATGACCTCAGAATATGTGTGGTGTAGAATTTCATTTGGCCTCATCACACTGTGATGCGTTGAGGCATTGTGGCCTCAGAGGGATTAGAGACTGCCAACAAAATAATGGCTTACCTCTTACCAAGTTGTAGTCACCATTTAGTTGTAAGCCATTTCTTACAATCAATAAACACACAAAGACCATAATGCAATTAAATTGATTGAATTTTTTTGTTGTTCATTTATGTTTTCCATGCAGCTGTAACAGTCCTACTGAACTGCTAGTTTCACATTCTGTGTACTCCTGTAAAATGGGTGATATTAATATTGTAGGCTACTTGCTCAGTCGCATGCAATCATTTTGAATGTTGTTTGAATGTAAAGTGTCGAATATATAGATATTGATATTTTTTTGGTTTTCACTTTATGTCTTTAGCAGACACAGATTGTTTAGGAAAAACTCCAAAGCCTCTATGTCTTGCTAGGACAAAGTGCTGAACACATGAACTGTATTGAGATGAAAGAATGTAGTAGTGTAGTGTGTATAAATAGTTCAGTAGTCCCTATAGCCAAATATGTGTGGCACAATTCAAGACCCTGGCTGTCACACCTTATGGCTCTCATGCCTAACTCAAGGATGCCTCCCACCCTCCACCCCCAGTGGTCCACAATGGATGGAGGTAATTGTGATTGTGTAGTGGCACTGTGTAAGTACATGGAGCATGCTTTGTTGTCTCGTACTTAAATGTAACCATGTTTCATTGCTGTGTGTTGTCTCCATGCAGCTCTTCAACTGCAAATGGCTACATCTTCACGGCTGACACATGACAACAGCTCCTACATGCAAAGTACCAGAGCTGTGAAATGTCATCAGTCACAAACACAGCTTTAAAGGTGTTGCACATTTTACACCCCTGACTTGCTTAATGATTCATGGTAGTAATAAAGCACAAGACATAGCTATTGACTTAGGTTTTTTTTATCCATTTGATGTTTTTAGACACTCAGAGGTTTGGGCTTTAATGAGTTGGGCAGAGATGGTTTTACTCTAACTCCTTGTGAATAATTAATGAAGAGAGGAGAGACATTAAAAACAAACCCAAACCTTTTGACTCCCAGTCTCTCACTTCAGCCCTAGCCAGCCATCAATATGCCCCTTTTTATCGTACACACCCAAGTTGGTCAACTAATATGTGCTCATTTAAAATTTGGTCTTTTTGTATCGCTTCATTTTAACACTGATAAAGAAGTATTTTAACAGATGCTATATGCTTATCTCTATGTGGTACCACTTTATGGTATCTTAACACGACTGTATCATCAAAAAATATGGCCAAATACAGAAGCATTTCTGTATTTCATGAGGAATCTGGTGGTGGTGTTCTTGAAACCCATTTAATTACCAACACATTTCTCATGTTACGCTTTATGGCATCAGATGGAATTTGACGTAAACAAAAGGGGAAAATATTACTGAGTGGCTAAAGGGCAGATCAGTGTTGCCCTGATTTCCTAATTGAGATGAAATTATTCATTGAATGCTTGAACATCACACCTCCCACTGTTTCCCCACAAATGGCTCAACTATCAAGGGGTTACAGAATTTAACATGTAAATTGCGGAAGAACATAGAAATCTTGCTCTAAGTCCCAGATGATTGTGATTATAATCAAGTAGCACCCGCCTGAAATTTCCACCTTGTGCTAACTATTATTGTGGTGAAAATGTCCAAATGTAAAATGAATAGGAAGGTGAGGAATAACCCTTTCGATTAGGTTTTTTTAAGTTGAAGATCATATGATAATAATAATTCCATAACAACTAGATTCAACATCCAACATGAACATATTTTTACTTTTAAAAGTAATACGAAGACAGAAAACATTTTTATAAAAAACTGAAATTTCTGCATTTCTTCATTAAGCTGAAATACAGCTTTAAAACACTGTCCTGAAATTACCATAGTTGTATAAAAGCCTTTGCCACCTGTACTGACGGCAGTGTAGATACAGGTGGTAACCAGGGCCCAGTGTATGTTAATGTGACTCTGACCCTTCACTGATGTAAAAAAGGGTCAAAAGATAACAAAATGAACAAGAAAACCTTGGGTAGGTGCATCCTAAGGACTGGTGTCCCTGGAGAGATAACATGTAGAGTAATGCTAAACCTTATCACGTTTCGCAACGTAAATATTTCAGGGCCTTTTTCATTTTATTCTGCTTAAATGCTCAGATGAGGGCAAGAGCACAATGCTGAATTTTAATATTAATAAATATTTAATTGATGATAAATTATTGTCTCGTGCTGAAAGAGTCAGATGTAACTGTTAATAGATCAGTGACATTTGATGGCTGGGATCTGGTAAAAGGGAAGCTGCTGTTTTAGGGGTTGTGCACTTAAATAATAAATAGGGGACATAGTCCCTCAAAAATGGACCCTAAAATATGTCACCTCAATGCGTTTGCTGGGGCAGAAGGAAGTGTCTTCTGGTAGGAAACAGTATTCCTTTGCCACAGTGGTCTTAGTTGGCTCAGACAACACAATTAACAGAGCATGTAGCCTGGTAAATTACATTTATTTCTTGTATTAAAAGTGTCCCTCTCTACACAGTGAAAACACCTTCTAGAATAATATTGTCAGGAAACAAAACACAAATGGCATCTTGTTTAGTTTACGAGGGATTGTTTTTTTTTTTTAATATTGTGCACAACTTATGTGAATATTGAGGAAAAAATCAAACGAGGACTCTGTTTTATACTTTTTTCCAGTGGAAATGAGAAGTCACAGAATTCAGACATACCTTAGTCAGGTTGGGGTGAATGGTATGGTAAAATGGGGGGGGGGGCAATTTAATGGCAGGAGTGTGCCTGTGACCTCTCCGTCCACATACATTTTTCAGTGCATGAAATAGTCAGAGCACACAGCTTAATGAGGTCTGTTTTAGCAGATGAGGCTCTGTCTTTCCATCACTCTCTCTTCCTGCTTCCGTCTTCCCCTCTCTATGCTTGCTGGAGCCACGCTGAAATTAGAAAATAACCTTCATCATGGACATCAAAATTCAAACAAGATGAGAAAGGCCTGGGACAGCCACGCTGCTGTGGTGGGTAAGCACAGACAAATGTCGTCTGCTTCACAGGACTGACGTCTAAACTTCAGTGCCGGGCCCAGTATGGCTGAGTTGTGTGGAATGATGAATAACCTAGACAAGTGTACCCGTGCGTAATGAATTACAAGGCCAGGGCTTCTACCTGGGTAACATTTTGCTGGGGTTTCACAGCTCTCCACGGCAACCAATTATGTCATCATCCTGGCATTTACCTGGACATAATGATTCACAGTGCAGCACCAGCACTGGCATAATTCACAGTGAGGCAATGTGTCTAAAATAAAATATTCATAATCAGGTAACTTCTGTCCAATAATTAAGACTTCCTCACAGTGCTCCTGTAAATTCCAAGTAGCTGTCTTTATTAACCACACGGGACTATGGGAGGGCCTTATTATACTGTTTTACCAAAGGTTGTCCTGAATTTATATGTTGGGCACTATTTTAAGACTTCTGTTTGTCATTACAAATGCCAAGCAATTTAGAAAAGAAAGGATCCACTGAATATTAATATTTTCTATTATCATAGGTAAATTTATGCTGTGCATGCAAAATGTACACGCATGAAATGAAATAGAGAAAATCAATTAATCATCTTACTTTTTATCAGCTTGCTATTCCCATAATCATTTCCAAAGTCAACATAAAGGAGGAGTTAAAATGCACTTTTAAATGAATAGAGACATCAACAACTTAAGTGGTTTACAAAAAAAGCAATCTCTTCACATTGCCAGATATTCATGAAATCTTGTTTAGCTACAAACGAAGAGTTGACATAGCAAATCTATCCAATTTACATTTACCAAACACAAAAGTCTACCTTTTCACCTCTCCAGGTCCACTCCCAATAAGTAAAGTGTTTGGTGGGCTGTTTTTTAGACTTCAACAAAGTCCCCTGCAATTGAGTTAAAATGCGAGAAGAAGACAAGATAGACAAAATGGGGCCAGAGCATGTCGGAGTCAGTGGTGAAGTAAAATAATGTGTAGAAACTGTACAAACAAGAAGATATTTATGGCCTGCAGTTATAGGTGGTAGTTAAGATTTCTCCCTGTATTGTTACCTTGGTTGCTGGAAAGAGCTGACAGCCAGCACTACATGAGGATAAAAATGTCCACAGCCGAAGCAGTTTTGGACTCCCAATAAATCATCTGTCATTTCATCATGGACCCACATGTAATGAGCAATAAAGTTTCCACACTGAGGGACTGAAGACCGACACATAAAAAAGAGTATGTGACAGAGTACTGCCTTCTCCATAGTTCCATAAAATAACTGGCTCTCCTGCACTTTTGACAGGGAAAACCAGTTTCACAATTTGTTAAATAAACAGGGTAATGAATTGATCGCATTACCAGCTAACCTGTCACAGAATGTCGTTGAGACACAATGAACAGTCCTGTCTGGCTGAGATTTCACTGCGACTGTTAAGACCCACAGGCTCACAACTTAATGGTTAACTGACATGAGACTCCATCAATGTAACTGCCTGACTAGACTTTGACGATGTCTGAGAAAGTGAGAAACTGGTGCTGTTAATCATGGCCACTGACCACTGCTGAGCCGAGCTATGTGCAATGTCCTTAACACCATGCAAGTGAATGATGGCCCCCCTGACCAATAATAAGAAGGTTGGGAAATGTTCCCATCAGGTTTATGAAATGAACATGTGTCTAATAGCAGTTTCCCACGCAAGAGTTAAAACCTTGGTAATTACACAATAGACTCTTGTTCGTAAACTCATATGATTCTTTATTTCACTGGGAAGTTAAAACAAGTCAAAACTGTCAATCTAAAACAATTTACAATGCATATTAACATTTTACACTTGCAACTCATTTTAAAGAACACTAAAGAATATGTAAGAATATCAGCCTATAACAGAGCAGAACAAAGCAAACAAGCAAAAAAGCATTTACATTTTAGTAAGTACCTAGTTACTTAAAATGTACTTAAATAAAGCAGTAATAATAATGTTATAATGAATCTAAAATTACAAAAACAGTATGGTTGTTGGAATCAGTAATAGAACCATGACTTCTCTTGCATCATTAATATGCCTCCTGTGTCTAAAATGGCCATAATTCATTAGAAGCGTTACAGTACTCTATATCTTGTCAGCATTTATGAATGAACTCATAATGTATTTTGCATGTATTCTTCCTGTCAGCTACTCCCATCATCTTTTCAAAACTACATTTTTGGCATCCTGTTTTGCTATCTACATGCAATTTCATTAGGCGTTTTTTGTAAGTCTTAATGGGTTTATTCATGGAGAGGCTTTTCGTTTGGTTTAGGTGACTCAACTTCCACCACTGGAGCTAATGGCTAGAGCTGAGACCTCCTCTCCTGCATAAAGATAACACACCCACCAGCCTTACTCTTTAAAGCCCTCTCCTGCTCTGGAGTTGAATGACAAATAACTTGGTAATAAATTCTGACCCACATAACATAATTTACTGACAAGAGGGGATGTTCACCGCAGGACTGCTGGGCAGTCTCATTGTTTCTGGGTCACACAGTGCTAAGACATACCCCCGCCTCCCATCCACCCCCAGCCCCACAACCCCTCACCACCCCCACCACCCCCACCCTACCACCCACCCACCCTGTCAAGGGACAGTCAGGTAGCCTTTGAGAAATGGCAAAGCTGGACACAAATGTCCCAATCAAAGTGCAACATCATTAAGAGCGTTAGCCCAACTATTGCATATTCATGCATTTATGACATTGAGGCAATACTTACTCAAGCTGACTAGCTTTTAGCAGTTTTCTGATGTGAGTTTTATTGAAAAAGGCAAAGGTCTTAATCTTCCTGGATTGTATAAAAATTATTTTGTTTAAAATGAAAACAAGTGCAGTGTAGTAACACTGGTAGTGAAGGTGGCAGCGTACAGATGTGGATGTAACCGACCCTACTTGCCTCCTTACTGGCAGCTGCCTGGCAACCGAACGAGCCCCCACATGAGGGAGAAGGTCTTCTACTCATCATGAAGGATGGCTCTCCAGAGCGAGGGCCGGGGGGAGCCAGTTTAAAACACATACCATATGCAGTTGGGAAAGACCTCATTTATCAGCTTGGAAATACTATTTTTTGCACCTTGGGCCCCCTCTTCTCCTCCCCTTTCCCCGGTTCCCTGAGAGCTCGGACGCCTCCTCACTGTGCGATTTGACAGGTTTCAAGAGGCAAAAATTTCATCTCAGTGCTAGCCTATACCCGCTGCTCTCTCATATGCTGTGAAAGGTAGTGGGGGGTGGGGGAATGGGGGTGTGGGAGGAAGAGCTGTGGTTTGAGCAGGGGGACAGGAACGCGCTCCATGTAAATTAAGGTTCACCTAAAGAACACGTCACGAGTCCAGAAGAGCTTGTGAGTTCTAATGAGGTCTCACAACCAGGGAAGGAGTCCACGACTGGAGCAGTGGAGAAAGACACAGCAAAAAAAATCACATCATTTGCCATGCTTGCTGAAGGAGACATCTCTGACAGTAGAATCTGGCCAAACCTGAACTATTTGTTTTGGCTTGTCAGAAATAATGTGGTCTCGGAAATCTGCAACAGGCGCACAGGGGCAAGCTGAGCCATTTGTTATTTCTAATGGCCAATTGTTCTCCTGGCAGAAATAAAAAATTAGCAGCACTTTACGTCATTTACCAAAAATTGTAATTAATTCAAAAACAATATGCAGCGCCAAGGATATGTATGTGTGTGAGGGGGGAAAAGAATGGAGTCTGAAAAATGTCTCCATCTCCCTTCCAACAATTTGTCTCCTCTGCTTTGTGACTCTCCCTTTATCCAAAACAGCAGGTGCTCTAATCATGTTAAGTGGCATACCGCATTTTTGCACAGGATGAAAGGATCCTATACATCACCGATGAGTGTCCAGAGGAGGCGTGCAGCGTCTGCCACCCTATCTGATAAGACAGAGAACACTTTGTGTCCTTTGGGACCAAACAGGCAATACTTAAACCCAGCCTCTCTGAAGAGTTTTCGTTTATTGTGACTCTTGCCTATATTGGACTCCAGGAAGTCAAAAATGAGAAATGGTCAAAACATCTAGAGAATAAAAGAATAGAATTTCTGATGACTTGGATTCCATGACGCATGATGTTCTGTATTGTAGATTATTCTACGATTTATTCCATGAGGTATTACATGCCCTATATTTTGATTCCAAGATTATATTTATCAGACCCAATTCTTGATGGGCTGCATTAAAATAACAGATGTCAAAGAAGATAATAGCAGTGTAAAGACTACTTGACCAATTAAATATGAGGGCACTTTATAGGTAGCCAATTTTATATGCCCTAAATGCATTTAAAAATACAGGTTAAAGTAGTGCACCCATATTACATAATAGCAAATGATGGCTAAAGCGAGCTACTCTTGGCAGAGGTAGCCTGTGGTGATATTTCAACTCCTCAGTAATGTCTTGACCACCTTGGCCTGGTTCACTTCCATGTTTACACTGAGTGTTCACCGTAAGGCAAAATGGAGTGTCAAAATGTGTGGCAACAATACTGCAGAGTGAGAGGCCACTCTCTCAAAACACACGGCGATTCAGAAAATGTATTTAATGCAATTAATAATTGAAGACACGGGAGCACATGCTTGTCAGAATGATAGATGCATGCTTCGCCAACAATGCATTTCACTTTTCACTTTAAGAGCAGTGGGACTTTGCTAGCTGACCTTGAGTGGTGGTGCAG
The DNA here is from genome assembly GCA_030347295.1 of Setipinna tenuifilis. NCBI lineage: Eukaryota > Metazoa > Chordata > Actinopteri > Clupeiformes > Engraulidae > Setipinna > Setipinna tenuifilis. The sequence continues at coordinate 24,544,308 of CM059287.1, read as the reverse complement.
AGGAGTCAGGCCTTTGTGGAGTGTTGAGGCACCCCATAATTTACTGCCCTTATCCCAATTAAAGAACTGTAAAAACATTCAAATTAATGCAGTCTTAACTCTGGGAGCAGGCCCTACTTTCTTAATTAGTGCATAATTATTCACATTTTGATATCCGGGAAAATGATCACATGGAAATTATTTCAGGCACTGTAACAATAGCTTATGAGGGGGAAAAAGTCTGTCCCAAAAACTCTATTAGCATGTGGAAGTAATTAACACTTAATTACATTGGAAGTACTGTTCCTGTTAATGTTTGATAGGCCCTGCCAGTCAACATAGTGTAGAAATCTATGAAATATAAAAGCTCTCTGCAGGGACCATATCCAAACAAGATGCTTACGCTTCAGTTACAGCAGAAATAAAAATGAACATTTTACTGGTGTTTCTTAATAAATTCTCTATGCATATCTCCCTTTGGTCAAGCAATAATTTGGATTCCCTATAATTATATATACATGAAAATGATCCAAGGGACACTGAAAATGGGAAGTTTTAACTTTGGATTGTTGGAGTACTTTTGAAGTACTGTCTTATTTAATCCTGGACTTGTAATACGTCTCTGACAGATAAGTGAAAATAACCCTATGGCCATCTGAATACTAATAAAGGTTTTAGAATATTCTGATAAAAAAATGTGTAGTATTCATTGAAATGGAATGTCTTTAGAAAGAGAAACACTGAAGTGGAAGTAGTCGGATTTCAGTGTGAGAGAGAGTGAGAGAAGAATTTCCTTTGTCTTATCTGTCTTTACGGCAGTTCAGCAGTGTAATGTCACTAATAGCTCATTAGAATTTAAAATCAAAGGAGAGAGAGAGAGAGAGAGAGAGAGAGAGAGAGAGAGAGAGAGAGAGAGAGAGAGAGAGAGAGAGTGAGACAGAGAGAGAACGCGAACAAGAGCAAGAGCGAGACAGACAGATTGAGAGAGAGAAATGTTATCTGAATTTCTGAATTCTAGGTGAGAATCATAATCTGCCATTATCAAAGTTGCTGGTGAAAATAGCTGATAACTAGTGGTTTGTTTTAGTTTATGTTGTTTGGTCCTTTTCAATGCCCTCATTTAGGAAAGGGGGCTTTATTCACACCCCCTTGGTGTGAATGAAGCTGCTCTCCACCACAAAGGGGAAGTGACCCCCGCCGCATCTGACCACAGCCTGGGCTCAGTGCACACACAGACACCACCCCAACAGCTGGGCTTTGAACTTGTGACCCCACTACTCTCAGGGTCAACAAATTAGTGCTCTGGTGTATTGACCTATGGAATACGCCAACTTCTCTCAGGAAGAAATGTTTACACAAGCATCCTGCTTTAATAAGGCTATGTCATCTAACAGAGGGGGGAAATGTGTCATTGTATCTGCACTGAGCTAATACAGAAATAATATTTACATTGATGGTGAATCAAAACACTTGCATAGGATCAAATGGAAATACAGGGAGTGGGAATCAAATGCATCCTGCTCCATGGGGCCTGGCTGGGAAATAGAGAATCTCTGGCCTGTAATAACATCACAGCTGAATTTTATACAATTATGAGGAGCGGAAGAGGTGGCCTCTCCACACAGTCTGTGTGATTTGATTAAAAGCACATCAAAGATGGCTTCACTGTTCATCTATGAGACTGAGTCATCACTCCCCTCACAAAGAAGTTCTCAAACATTCTGGTTTCACTTCACAAAGGTCCCATACATGAGAGTGATTCATATGAGGCCTATACCTTTACGCCTTTGTATAATCGCCAGTAGAAAACAGCTGTTTTCACTTAATTTTCTTCATGTCTTGTTCCTATTATTTTATTCAGACATATTGTCATACAATAGAAAGCCATATCATCACATTTGTACATCCCATGTACTGTATATAAAGGGGTGATGAAATAAAGCATACCCACCATTAGTAATATACAGACCATGATAGTGTTATATCACTGGATAAAATCCTTGAAGGAACATTTATTTAATCAGCATGAATTAATTTGTTGCACACTTCACTGTTCAGCATATTGTCCAACAGTATATGCTGCAATTAACTCTTAGTGGTGAATTACTGGCTTGTGTGAGTATATGTGAATTAGTCGTACTTGAATGCTAAGAATTTTTTTGGGGAGAGAAAGACCTTCACGTCTTTCTATAGGATTCTCTAATTCCTCTGATATGGTTTTGTAGCATCAATTTTATGGTTGATTTCTGTTTCTTTCTTTTCTTTGTCGTTCTTTGTAGTCATAGAAATACGATTTTATGGGGAAATTGGTCTGAGCTATTACTATTGAAAGCTGATCCATTTAAAACCAATAACATGACAGACAGTTTATATTATGACAAGGTAAATTATGAATGTCATCTTCAGCTCTTTTCATATAAGCCCTGTTAGCATAATTAGAATGCTTCAAAGAATCATATAGCCTCTATGAAATATCCCATTATAAATTCCTTTATAGTGCACACACACATATGGAAAAGTAATCAATCAGAGAATATTTCAGCACTTTGTCTGAATTATGATGGGAACTATAAATGTGGTATAGCACATAATTGTAGATAAGTTGCTTCACTCTTTAAGCTAATAGGGGAATATACAGCAGTGTGGAATGTGAAAATCAATTAAATGTATTGCGACAGACCATAAATTAAAGCAGTGCTATTGTCAGATGTCTTTATTAGAGAGCTCTCTGGGGCACATGGCTGTCTTTAATTTAAGCTTGTGGCTCCGTGTCACTTCAAATGTACTGGGCAGAGCAGGTCTCTGTGAGGCCTCCATGTTTTTTTTTGCCACTTTCATTCCTCGAAGTACACCTAGTTAAACTGTAAAGGCATGTTTGCAATTAAAAAATATGTAGACTTGATTTTCCAAAAGAGGGTCTTAGCAGGGCCACCTTTAAAGTTTGGTTATGTAAAAGAAAATAAATTACCCCCTCTCGCAGCTGATAAAATATTACTACAAATTAATCCTTGGAGGATCCATGCGTGCTCCTACTCATTACTTTCAAGTACAGAGGTGTAGCCACAATTAATACCGCCTTTCATTACAATATGGATATTTCCTACTTGTCCTTGGGACACCACATCTTAGAAGCCATGAACACCCCACCCACAGCACTCCCCCCGCACCCTCTAGCTCCCTACACCCCACCCCCCCACCTGTGCTTCCTTGGTGGGGAGTTTCATGCGGATGTCGGAGCAGCGGCCTGTGCCGCCCGTCCTGTTAAATGAGGGGAGTCTGAAAGCAAAGAAGGGGATATTATTGCGTTTCATCATATCAAAGGTGATTTTTGTTCGGCTAATAGTGCAAGACACCTCATGGCACACGGCAGGCTGCTGCACGTGATAAACCTCCGAGGACCCTTCATTCGCCTCAGACTAAGCACCTATATTCTGTGACACTGAAATAATTCTGTCAAATGTGTTGTTTAACTTATACAACCTATAACGTTAACAGTTAAGAATGGCATTTATTCATTAACAGCAAATTTAGAAACGTGGTTAATTAGACCACATAGTTTTCACTGGACACTGTTCTGGTCAAAATTACAGTCAAAAAATGTATTGTATAAATATTCTTTGCTCTCATTTTCTTTTACTCTGACAGTCTATCTTATCCAGATGATTCATTGCCTCTCCAAAGCCCAAGATGAAATGATCTTGTGTGAGGGCTGTGTGTGAACATGGCTACACAGGAAACACACAGGCAAAGTGTGAGTAAGTGGAGAGAGCCGCCACCACTGCTGCCGACGATTGTCACAGCGCTCCTCACACATCCTGCCCCGTCCCCTACCAGAGTGCTAAGACTTTTGACAGACAGCAGGAGGAGCGAGAGAAGGAGAGGGAAAGTGTGAGAAATGGAAAAAAAGAGAATTTGCATAAAAGTGAGAGGAAAGAGGGAGAGAGTGTGAGCGGGTAACTGACAGCCGGGGTCAGAGTCACTCTGTTTAATGACACTGCCAGTTACACCTTTTGGATTGTTTAAATATGAGTCCACAGTTTCAACAATCATCATTTCAACGCTTCCAGTCTTCATACCCAACAGCCAGGAAACTGACACGTAATTACACACTTGCTGATGGTATCGCCAGTGCTGATAATTAAAAGTGCCACTGGAGGATTGTCATTGCTAGTCTACAGCTGGGATGTTGTCAAGAGGTGGAAACTCCAGCAGCTCCTATACCGCCGTCCTGACGCTATCACCCAGCCTCTATCTGCCTCTCCAGGCTGGACCATAGGCCTCCGGTGTCAAAGCAACACACGTGCCACTTCAGCACATCACTCAGTACGTTTCGCACGGATGAGGAAAATCTATTAACGGGCAGATGAGTGATACACAAACACCATAACCTGGGGGTTAAATATCAGAAGTGGGCCAGAATTTGACTAGGTATGTCCATTGATCAGTGTTGCTCCATTACAGCGACACTTCAAATCTTATTTGACAATGTGTCACTTTTCAAAACGCAATTGTAACCCTTTTTGTGATTTAACCGATACAGATATGCAAGGGACAACAGAGATGCAACATTGTTACCCTATTTTTTAGACTTCAGCGAGTATCAGAGAGGGTATAGGGGCTTCTCCAATACAATACACTAATATTGGGAGAATTGAAATGATAAAGTAATTATTCTTTTCAGATCTAAAGAGTTTATTTTTGTTCTGGACCCATTATAATCAGATCATTTCACTGCCCATCATATGCTGTACTGATGTGGGTGTTTTTTCTTCATGGATTTTCTTTCCTTTGTTTTAGTGGTGTTCTAGCCCTCATATTTATTGTGAGGATGATGTTAACTTGTATTTAAACTGTATTTGTTTACAATGTGACAGATAAAATTTTGTCATTGCATTTGAAATTGCATTATGTTTCCAGAAGCAGTTAGACCCTATGCGCAGATTTAAAGAGGGCGCGGTTCATGTATCAGCTTTATTTTGTTTGCCTAGAAGGGTTTGTCTGGACTAAAAGCCTGTCACATTTGTAGTTCTGTTGCAATTAAGTCCAATTTCCAGACATTCAGTCTCATTAAAGCAAACAACCCTAGAAATAAAACTATGAATCAAAAAAGGCAAATTTCAAAATGGATGAATCTGTCATACTGTACATTTTTCCACATTGATATGTTTTCTGGTTCTGTCAAACTGTGAGAGAACATCAAATATTGAGAATGAGATTCTATTCTACATTGAATGGAACATGCAACCAACTGTGCGAGCGTAATATCTTGTTTTATCCAGCCCTTTGTTCTGACTTCATAATTGGCTCCTGCTGAAAGGCACTCTCCAGGGGACTATTGATCGATAACGGGATAACAAAAAAAGTATTACAACAAGTACCTTCATGTTTTATCAAAGTACTCAGTCAAATATAATGGGGAAAATATTGTGTATTACAAGAACATGAATATTATACTTTTGCAGGATGTATTTAAAATACTGATGTGGGGAAAATGTGGAAAATTGCAATGGTGTGCTATGTATCGTTTAAACAAAATAGAAATCAAAATAGACCTAAACATGAAGCAAATTTGCCCAACTGCAGACCCCCTATCTTAAACTAGAGTCCATTCACAGCAACAAAAACAGCAACAACACCAAAAAAAGAACAGTTAAAACGATTTCCTAAAGCATGGTGCCATTTTTGACTTACCACTGATCTCACCAGGTCTGCTCATTTTGATGGAATTGGGGGGTCCTGCATTGTAAATGGCACAGAGTGACCGAGGGGTTTACGCAGGGCTCACATCTAAAAGCCTTGTGCTGGGGCAGAGCAGCAGCCTGGCCTGACTCTGCACTGTGGGCCTCTCTGTTTTATCTCTGCAGCCACCCTCTGGCCCGCTGTGAAAACAAATCAGGTTTTTTTTTTATCTCAGAGTACTGTGCATACTGTCACATTAATAATAAGGTCTGGATATGCACATTTTAATACACCAACTCTGGCCTCACAGACAGAAGCTTGCATCATGTAGCCCAGCCTGCACAGGTCGGTCAGCCCTGTCAGCTGACCTGTGCGACCCCTGGTATGTCTGCAATCATAACATGATCTTTTAAAGGACAGATCACGCAGAGTGAGAAAAATACAGATGCATTTATTCATTTTTCCTTTATCTTGATAATAACCACAGCGATGCCATTTTTTCAATTAATAGAAGTCCTGTTTTGAGAAATTAGAAGGGCAACATGCTGTGTAGGCTCATGACCTCTTGTTGCACACGTTGCTTACATAGTGTCTTGTGTTTAATTCATGTCACATCCTTCAGGTGTGTGTCACATATACACAAATAAATGGGGTCATGGCTCGCAAGTAGTACATATTAAACAATTCCCCAAGGGCCACCCCATTTAATGACTTTTTAATATCACGTTACGAGCTGTGGCCAATTAAATACAGAATCTCTCTGCGACAGGATGCTGACTCGTAATACCTCCCACATTGTCTTCAGAGTGTGTTGTGTATATGGTTTTGTATCACATTGATTCCTGCAATCAATATTTTTAAATGATATTTCAGAACAAGGCAGGTCATTAGGTTTTAGCAAACTCTGTGTACTTTTTCAAGAAATGTACAGATCCTTTCTGACCAATGTTTGAGGCAGTCAAGGAGGATTTTTTTGAAACAGGTGTATCTGTATGGTGGTATCTGAGGTGGGCCAACTCAGGCTCTGTGCACCTTTCGCAAAGACAAAGATCAGCTTCAACACCACGTCAGAAGAATGTACTGATGTCCACTGGCCAAGATGCATGCTGTGGGGAATGATGATGGAGTAAACAGTGTTGGGCAGTAAACGTGGCTTGGCCGTAAGAAGCCGTGCTCATTAGACTTCTCAGCGAGGGCCGCGAGGCCTTTCACTTCTAGGTTACTGCCTCATTTCCTTCTGACGGCTCTTTAGGGCCACTGCTGATGGCTTCTGGAGCCGAGCGCAGAGTGGACAGGTGTCCGCCGTTGTGAAACCTCCAGCGCAGCTGGTACCATCTGGCACGCGAAAGCCCATTCACTGGGCTGGCACAGACATGCCATCCCCCGGTCCACAGAGAGGGGATGTCAAGGGCAGCCATGGTACAAGCTTACTCACAGGGCAACCTAGGCTCCCTTGGGAGTGCCTACAACTGAGGGTAGAGGGTAATTTAGTTTCCACACCCGCACAAGGCCTGACCTCCATGGGATTGGCAACAATGAGCCTCATCAATGCCAAATGTGAGGACCCAGGCTGTGAGTGTATACGTGTGAGGGTGTGTTTGTGTGTATGGTGGCCTTGTGCGTACCGGGACTACCTGGTCATTAAAGACCGGGCAACCCAATCGCTGTCACATCCCATATAGAGGAAACAAGAACAAAAAACAAGAACAAAAACAACAGAAACACCTTTCTATCCACTTCTAAATGTCCATTTGTTAGTATAGTAAGTCACTTCCCACTGCAAAACAAAATGCTGAACCCTAAAAGATGTATATTTTACTTAAGAAAAGGCTTTAAAGGAAAGGCTTTTGTTTACAAAGAGAGAAAACAGTTCAACAGAGATTTTGTAAATGTAACATGAGTAAATCAGTCCTGAAGTGACAAGTACCTGCATTCTCAACAAAAAAAAAAAGGCATAGCTGTCTTGTGATATCAAATTACTCCCATGCATCATTCACATGGTCCATTTTGTGTGGAATAAATAAATAAAAATAATAATAGCTATGGCGTTTAAATAACTGACCACTTTGCACTGTTATGGGGAAATCGCTCAGGCGTGTGGCATGGAATACAAATCCTATTTGTGTGTGTTCACTTCTCAGTCTGCTCCCAGCTGGGCATCTGTATTCATAACAGGTAGGATGGATAGCCTAGAACAATGCGAGCCATCTATTTGCTATGAAGCACCCAAGCATTTATACTGTCACTTATGACAGCTTTGATCGACATATATGATATTAAAAAAATATCTAAAAAATCTTTACATTTAATAAACTGATTAAAGGACTTGGGCTCCAGTCATTTCCTCATTTTTCTGTCTCTGCATTGGTCTACAGCAAGTACCTCTTGAAGGAAAGTAGCTTGAGATTGCTGACAACCATAGCAGTGGGCAATGATTTTAATTGAGGGGACATATTTGACAAGTGTCAGAATTTTTTCCCTTCCAACTGATAGATGGTTCCGTAATGAAACAGTCCGCACCTGTCTGCGTATAATATTAGCCAGCAGTGTTCAAAACCCATTTGAAACATAATTGCACTGAAATAGTTCTATCCCCAGACCGGCCGAACAGCAGGTTGATAAAAATCATGTCCTGTGATTGTTAAACGTTTTTCCTAATGAAGCCAATGATCGTAGCATTTCACAGCAAATGCCTCTGTCAAGATTTCAAAGTGTGTGTAATGCTCTTCTCGGTGATATGCAGTTTACATCACCTATCCTGCGTACGGAGAGGAGCCCAAATGGGTTGAGGCTGAAGAACAACTGAACAACCGAATAAACAGGATTGAATCATCATGCAAGGGAAATAATTGGAGCACGAAGTCATGAAATGCAATCTAAAAAAAAAATCAATAAAAAAGAAAAACAATCAGAATGCCCCCCTTAAAAAGAATCGATCAATGCTTGTATACACTCATCATAGGACTCCCTCATGAGAGAAGCTAATCAGTCTGAGAAATGAGTAATATGCTACAAGTAAGATTGCAAATGCATGCCGGCTAAAAGTGGGGCCGGAGTCATAAGGCTAGCCATGGCTAATTGCTTTTTCCCCCAATGTTTTGTTATTGTACTTGGCAAGATCAGCATAGTCATTCTGCTAGCCTCAGTGCGGCTACTCTTTTTTTAGATTTTTTCTCACAGTATTTCACTGTCGACTGTAAGTTATTAAGTTCAAAGGAGAGACCATGAATTTCTCCCTGACGGGGGAAAAAATAAAGAAATAATAAAAAAATGTTTAAAAAATGATAAATAAAAAAAGAAAACATGCAAGGTCATGGAGACACCATGCCTTGCAGTGGTTGGAGTGTGAGGTTACGTTGCAGTTAGGATGATGTGAGGGCAAGCCTAATGATGCGTCACAAAGTGATAGTTATGGGAAGACCCTGACACCGCTGCCCATGTCCTCGTGCAGTGCCACTTTCCTTCTCCCTTTCTCTCTCCCATTTTATCAATTTTATAGTAAGTAATGGAGACTGGAAGATATATCTGTCTTCTGACTCCTAACCCCTGACCAGGTCAACAGCGCCACGGGTAGTGGCGGCTCTGCCAGCCCTTATCATACATTCTATCTTGCAGTCATTCAGCCATTTCAAGGCCATTCTGATGCAGTCCAAAACCAGACACCACTTTAAATTTCATAAGGCCCCGGACATGCGGTTTGGAGGGGGGAGGAAGGGGGGGAGGGAAAGAAAAAGAATGATAACATATGAGTCCTCTCCCGACTGTCTGCTTGCTCTGCTCAACGCTGTCATTCATTAGGGTGCAGATCGGGAGGCTCGGCGAACCCTTGCTAACTTGGTAATTTGATAAATGGACCAGCCCTGCTCTCATGGTTATCACTCTGACAATCAAACAAGCACATTATTGTATTACAAAACACTGCAAAGACCTTCAACCCAAAGTGTTCCTGTACGGCTGGGATAACCCCACACTCCGCTGTGTCATCTGGCTATTCCGTCTGTGTCACAACTGGTTCTGATTAAAACAGGACGGAAAAAACACAGCACTGTTATATCTATATTACTAAGAAAAGCAAGAGGCTTTCAATTTAGGAGACTGGTCAGGTGCTGGGGTCAGTGAATAGTACATTTGTCAGCTTGCCTTTAAATTCGGTGTAAATGGATAACTGTAAATGTTTTTACTTGGTAAAACACTTAAAACATCCATTCAGATAGATTTTAATTTCCTTACACTCACGGCATAACATACAACAGATTTTGGTCCATGATTCTGCCTCGAATATACAGCGCTTCACTGATTTGGACAGAGGTATGGTGTTAGACAACTGAAACAGCTAAAGAAGTTACTGTTATGGGTCTTAGTCTCCAAGATGTTTACAATTCCACATGACTTGCCTCTCTCTCTCTCAGATATGTGGAGGCAGAAGGGGGATAATCACATCTGGGTACACATTTTAATCAGGCCCCCCAATCAAAGAGATAATTGGATTGCATTGCCTGATTGCAAAACACGCCGAAATTGGATGTCAAATAAATTGCTTAAAACTTGTGGAAAAAGAGGATTAGAAAACAAAGAAGGGTCCTCGATAAACAAAAAAGAGGGCATGTGTGTGTGTGTACTCACAATCATTACCCAGTCAGGTCCTGCGCCCCAGCCTTACTATTAGCTTGCATTTTTCCCCCTGTCTTTGTGCCTACTGCATCCCAAAAATAAAACAAGCCTAAAGTGACACATGGATTCAGATGAATACAGTAGTCAATTAAAGGGGCCGCGCTCATGCAGTAATGACCTACTAACCTGCCTACATGCTGCTCTCACATGCTCCTCCCCCCCTGGGACCCCCTGCCGTCACAGCATTATCTATGGCCTCCTCTCTCCATTCGTGAAAATAAGCAAGTGGGGCTGAAATGTATGGACTCTACACATCAGGGTTCTCCGGGCTCATTGCACCTCACTTCAGGCAAACGAGGGGGGCCAGCAGATTTATATGTTTATCCGGCGCTAAAGCAAACCCGCCAGGGTGCAGGGGCGAGGCGCTCCATAATAAAGCACGCGCGTGTGGAGGGGCTCTGACTCGGCTGTATCCGAAATCCATCAACCTGTACCAAACAATAACAGCGTGGCCCGGGCCCTAAGTCATTACAGCTAATAAACTGAGCGGCTCTCATTAGAGGAAACACGGCACACATTATAACTGCATTATGTTCTGGGCAATACAGTATATTAATTTCCCCACCATAATGTGTGTTTTATTGCTTCCAATAAGCATTTTTAATAAGCAAAGTGATAAGTGCTTCCCTTGTAAAACGTCTCCAATTAGAGCTGCATCTCCGAATGCACTCCCATAACGAAGTTAGAGGGTCTCGCTAATGACCGCCCACACGCCCCAACTTCCACACACAAAAGAAACTTGACACAAGTAAATAGACATAAATAAACACCCCTGCTCCACGCCGAACAAAGAGGCCCTTTGGAGAAGCCCCAGCGGAGCGCATTACAGGTTACATCACACAGCACAAGGAAATGGGGTTTAATACTGGCGAATGCCAGATCATACTCCGCTCATTGTGCCTCCTGCCTCACCCTCCGTAGCCATAAGAAAGATGAGTATCATAAATGGGTTGACAGTGTGGATGAATGTGATACAGTAAGGAAACGAAATGTGAACACTGTTTGGACAAAAAAAAAGAAAACAACATATTTGAGCCAGGAAAAAGTTTGAATGTGAGGCTTATAAATCAGCTCGTTTGCAACCTCTCATTTAAAGTTAAGATTATGGTTTGAAAAGTAAGCATGTTAATTGGCGAAAGGGAGAAAAAGAAGTGATTTACTGTAAAAAATAAACACAATAATATGAACATTAGAACCTTTAAAGGGGAAAAACACACATTTTCCCTTTTCAAAATTGCCTGGTCTACTGTGGATTGTTATTGCTAAAGTACTATGACAGGCTATTTTAATAGACGTTATAATGTAGGGGGCAAACTGTTCAGTCCGCTCAGGCCTGCCGCTAATTAGACTGGTGAGAAGGTAGTTCTGGTGCTTCCATAATGAAAGCTTTAAGGGAGGATAGTTCGTCTTTAATCTGAGGCCTCATGTCCTCTGGGTGCAATGTTAAGGCATCTCCAAAACATAACATTCTAATTAATTTTATTTTTCAGGAGGGTTTCAATAAAGCAGGCCAGTGCCTTTATTTATGTGACTTACAAACACTGTTTGCTTTCATAGAAGGGCAGCTAATTGCTTCTCGGCTTGACATCATTACATGGATCTGCAAGGGGATGTAGACTGTTTAATTAAGGTTGGTTGCAAGTTCATTATGTGATTCACATAGAGCTGGGTGCTCAGTGCACACCAGCAAAGCCTTCCCCTGTAATTTAATATAAAGGACCTTTTGATTTTCCCTTTTCTTACCAGGGGCTCCCACCCCAAAAAAGCCACACACTGTTTTTGCAGGACCTTTTTTCCTAAATATGTTAAGTAAGTATGGGCACAGGGGTTTACACAAAGACCGTGGTGGTAATCGCTGTGTGGTTTAAGCCATGTGCTGTTTCGCACCAAGAGAGGAAGTTGATGTGTGATGGCACAACACATTTATCAACATAGAGCATGCACAGAGTTATCGCACTAATTGATTGGCGTACGCTTAACCAACACTAATGGTCTTTAGATGAAGTCACCTGTCCTTTAGTGCACCTTTTAACCGAACAACACATTTCATTGCTCATCCAGTTTTTCACCCGGACAGCCTGGAGTGCTATGTCATTTATCTCAATTACTGATTCTCAAATTAATCTGATATCTCCGCATCACAAACCCATGTACAATACTTTAGATATGTGTGCTGTGAGAATGCAATTAAGTAATAGAAAAAAAAATCTAATTTAACACGTTAGCATCAAATGGTTATTTAAGTGGATCTGTTAATATTTATTTATTCCTAATTATGCAGTGTTGTCTGGTTTGTGTCGACAGAGCTTGCAGGGGATCATCCATCCTGAACAAGAAGGCCATTTTTAAACTGTCAGGGAAAATGAACGCCCCTATTAACAACTTATTCACTGTAATATCTCCACAATGAGACCTCGCCATAGGTGTCTGTGCACTCCACATGGGAGGCACAGCTTGCAACCAAAACAAACCTTCACACTGCAATAAGTCCTTAGTTGTCCAATAATCCTTGCTCACAGCCTTACAGTTTATACTGGTCGCTACACTGAGCCATAGATTTTAGTCCGACGTTACCCAATCCCTTTTTTGTTTTCTTGGTTGTCTGAAAGGCAAAATGTGATATTTGAAGACTGAGGAGTGGGGAGTCGCTGCAACAGCCTGTAAGGGGTTTGCAACTAACAATGCATACCATGGTTAACATTCCCTAGCAAATAAAGAAGAAAAAAAATATTCTCAAAGACACAAGTAATTTGAATATAGCTTAGGGCTTGAAAAAGATGGCATATTTTTACAATCAGAGAGACAATACCTAGAAGTAAAGGGGCTTCAAAGCTTGTTTGCCTCTAATTGATGTTTTTAAGTCTTGTGTCCCCCAGTCATTCCCTACTAGGCCCAATTCTACAACCTCAAAGAACTCACTCCTTGTCAGAAGATACAGTCAGGCTGAGTTCATGCTATTCAATGCTTTCTCTGCACATAGAAAAAAATGGGCAGAGGCTTTTGTGTTCCCAGAGAACATTTGGTTCTGTGTCAGAGCAGAAGAAAAAATATGTATCAATTTGTGCTCTCTATGAACACAGTGTGAAAAGAAAGGATGAGGCAGAAAAAAATACAGTGGTTTGCATTCCAACTATTGGTGCCCATTCAGCTGAAAGAGACTCCACTGTGTAGATTCCATTCATCACACGTGTCTGCCGCAGAGCTGGCTTAGTTGGGCTAGCTCATCCTTATTTATATGATATATAAAGAGAGCCAGAGAGAGAGGAGAGACCCACCTATGTGAACAGTGAATGAAATATCTCGTTTACAATGTAATGACTACAACAAAGCAGCGGCCGCCACCGCAGTTGCAATCCCCCAGCCGCTACATTGAGCAAACTCCTCTCCAGAGTCTGATTCTGTGGGGCAGATTAATGTACAGAGATCTATGGAGAGTTCCCAGGCTGGGATCACCACAGGGATGGGGTAAGGCTTCACAGAGCCCGCACTGTTACTGCCGGAGCCCAGGAGTGTATAAATAGTGCGCTGGCCTTAATGACGGCGAAGCAGCTTGGCGGTGCCCTCGGGCAAGCCGGCTCACAGGAGCCTTGTGTGGGCTCCGGCTGAGAGGCACAGGCTGGTCCCGGGCTCTGGGCACGAGGGCTCAGGCTGACCTTGTTCAGGGCTCCCTGCAAATAGCTTTTCAAGCACACACACACACACACACACTGCGAGCCTGGAAATTGATATGTTTACACAGGGCGCAATTATTTATATGACTTCAGTCCTGCAGGTATGAAAATGATGTGGTTTGATTTTTTTACCCCATGTGCTTCTTGAGTTGGTGGAGGGTGGGGGAGTTTGTGGGGGTTGCTCCAGGTTAGGGGGTAGTGTTTCTTGAAGGTAACCTTGCCAAGGTCAATGAACATGAGCTGAAAATTGCCTGAAATCTCATATTTTTACCCATACCCTGTGTATCTGTCTTAAATTAGATTTTAAAACACATGACTTCATGTTGTACACACTGTGTTCTAATCCAGGTTCCAAAAACAAACAGTTGAAATACACTGATAAACTGACAGTTTCAGATTAACATTTCAAATATATTAAAATTAGAGAATTAGAATTACACTTAGAATTAGAATTGAATCAACTATTTTAAACAATCTATAAATTGCTAAATATCCATCTCACGGTGAGCATTCAGATGAAAACAACGCTTGTTGTAATGATTTCTGTAACATTTTTTTCTTCCTTAGTCCTCTTTAAAGCCCATTAAGTTCTAATTGTGTTCATTGGTGCTGACTAAAAATTTCAGTAAATAAATAAATAATAAATAAATAAATAAAGGTTGCAGTTGCTGTAATATGCAAAATAAAAAAAACTTGTAACAATTCAGCCATGTTGTAAATCATTTGTGCTGTCTCCACTTACTCTGGCAATTAATTTTTAGACTATTGAGCATGATGCTAACAGCACATAATAATACTAAGCATGCATTTAGCTTGCCACATTAACTCGTTAACAGCGCTGCCTGCATATGGTGTCCTGTAAATATGTGTCCTCTGCAGTCTGCAAATGATGAGAGTAATTACTGGGGGGCCACAAAAATAATAATGACAAAAACATGTCGGCCTTTCTAATTATCAGACTACTGCCTGAGAATCATGCATATATGCTTTGTCTTTAAGTGACTTGCACCCTTATGTTAGTGTTGATTCATCAAAAGCAGCAAATACATGCTTAAATGGGGAGGGGTGGTAGATGGGTTACTGTTTCAGTCATGGACCTCACGCAGAAATTGTCTTGCCTAACTGGCAAAAAAGGTCTCCAAAATTACACATGTATTTGTCTCCTTCCATTTGCTAGCTGTTAATGTGGAAGAATTCTCCTGATCATTTAGCCCTTGGTGTATTCAGCTGGATTAGAGGCAACAGCGGTACGCCTCTGATGATTATCCTGACAGCGCTTCTACTGACCAGTGGCTGAACACTCTCTCGATGTCTAATTGACATGTACGATCGAGCAGGTCCCGTTATCCACCCTCCCAGAGAATAAATGGATTGGAGAATATGTATTTCATGCCTGGACTACCAAATCAGGGCCCAAATTTAAGTTTGACTAACTCAATCAATGAATTGAGTAAAAAATGTATTTGAGAGGGGCATTTAGGGATTAGGCACATAGTTTAGAAATGAAATGGGGGGGACATTCTGACAAATCTATCAAGGGGAAGATCAACAATTTAATGTTTAAACCAATCATCCTGAGTATATATTTGAACTTGGCTATGCAGATGTGATGCTCAAGTCCCAAAGGTTGAAAAATACACTCAGAGGATCAACAGCCCTCGAGATGGCTAAATTACCACGAAAGCCAGGGAATTTATCAAACATGAATTTCAAAAAGGATCCTCGCCTGCAGGAAAAATAAGAGGTGCCCATTAACGTACATACAAAATAAATGCCTTCAAGGTTTAACTATTTACTTTTGACAAGCAATCAGCTTGATCCGATTAATTTACATAGTGTGATAAATACCATCTGGTCTGCTGTGCTGTGGATCTCAAGGTATGAGAATTTTGCATTCATCACAACTAATAAGTGAGATGGCTATGAACAGCCTTGGCCTTCTCAAATATCTTCAGACACTCCAATGGGAATTTTAAAGCCATTGATAAATAGCAAGGTTGAGAAAAATTGCCATTATGAAATGATCTTGAAAGTTTTAGAAAGTCTTTGCATTTTTGCCATCCAGAGTATCCAAGTGACACCTAGATTGAGATTCCTTGTTCATTTATGTTTTAAACTGTTTCTAAGTGTTTAGAAGAGATTCTCTCAGATGTTTCCAGTTGTGTATTTTTCTCAGTTTTGAACAATGGAGGACCCACTGTCCCCATCATACCATACCACAAATATACACACACATGCTTGTTTTAGGTGTTTGTTCCTGACTATAATTTGAATATGCAACAAGCCTTTTCTGACTGAGGACAAGGCGAGGACTCAAGGGACTCTTGAGGTCCTTTCAGGAAGTTCCCTGAAATCTTAGGAAGTATTTCTTGCCAAGAAAAACAAATCACTGCAAAGCTCTAAGCAATCTGTTATAGAAAACCCTTCCTGTTATGGAAAGTCACTGCCAATTTAAAATACTGTGAAACCAATATTTCATGTTCTCTGAAGTGCGCCTTTTGCCGTGGCACTTTGAGGACTTCAGCAATTTCATACCAGAGATGTTTGGGATATTACCACTGAGTGCCAATCAGAGTTTAGTGATTAAAAAAATATATATAATCAGCCTGAGTTCATACCTCTGAAAGTCAACTAAGCCATGCTTATCAGGCTTCTGCACTTCATTATATCTTAATTAAATTAAACCCTCTCTGTAATCTTACAATATTGATTAAAATGTGTGAAGTTGAAAAGATCATTAACTTGTAAGTTCACTCTCTAAGAACCCTTTTTTGATGTGACCTCTATTCCTCTTTCTTTCTTTTCTCTTCTTCTTTTTCACTTTCTCTCTCTGTCAGTCTTTGCTCTTTATCTCTCTTCACTGTTCTCGGTCTATTTGTGGCCTACGATTCACTTTCATATGCGCAACTGTGTATATATATATTTATACACACAATACAGTTGCCTCTGTGTTGTGCATATGAAAGTATATATATATAAGGTTTATTGCTGCAATGCTGTGATACCATATACACCATCTGCAGTTCTTTGTTCTGGTCATGTTTAATGGTGTATAGATCTAAGAAGTGCCACAATTTGCTTATCCCCTTCTAGCTGAGCGCATTGGATCCCACTTTCAGGACTGCAGACAAATCATGTTGTTGTCATGGCCTGGGCGACAGGCTTGGGTTGATGGATGGTTCATTTCGATGTCCATTAATGGCATGATTTGTTTACAGTTGCACTGCAGGTCTGTGGGTCTGAGGAGTGGCACTATATGCTGCCGGAGAGCAGAGATGATTTGTGTACCTGTGGCTTAGATTAGCTCCGGTCTCGATATTGAACATCATATTTCCCAAGGTGTTTTTCCTGGAGGCTTAACTGAATACCAGATGTCATACACATCAACTGTGCGGAGGGATGAAGTATGCTTTTTTGTCACTGTGATACAAGAAGCCATAAAATACACCCATACAAAATATCTCCCCCTTCCACAAATATCCTATGGACTGAATATTTTAGAACTGTTGGAGCAGAATGCTCCTACCATTGAGCTATTCACAAATTAGTAACCCTGCCTCTCAAATCTGGTTATAGAAATGATACTGTACAGCTTAATATTTTAAAGACTTGGGGGAGAAGTGTGGTTTTTGTTTGCTAGAAAGTCATGCCAGTTATCAGATGCATGTTGTTACAGCCCAGGCCTGAGCGTGTGCCAAGGCATGATGGCATCCGACAGGCGCTCTCCTCGCAGTGCGGAGTGGCGTGGCACACGGAGCGAGACTGCGTCAGATGGAGAGGCCCGTCGACATCAGACAAGGCGTCCCTCGGGATGCGCCGCAGCTGACGATCTGTAAGATGTGTCTGCTAATTATGAAAGTTAAAAAAGAAAAAAAAACTCAAATGGCTTTGAAGACGGGAAGCCTTGAAACTCTCAACAGGACTTTCACCGTAACCTTTCTCCCGTCAAGATGGAGGGTCCCCTCGCTCAGGGTGCACTGCCTCATAAATCTCCAGTCAGGAAGAAGGGCCGGTCATGTAGAGTTCACTGTCTCTTTTTTCCCTTTTTTTACGTATGTAATTTCATTTCATATAATTTTATTATGCTTCGCTCACTCAAATTACATGGTACACACTGTGGCATTGATAGACTCAAGGTTCAGAAGTATAAAACTAATGAGGCAGGAAAAAAAATATGCAGGTGGTCAATACACTAATTCATAACATTTACACAAGTGAAGCTATGGCGCTTGTAGGCCTTTTTTATTTCAACCTTATGTCAATATATTGAAACCATCTGTGTGTAATGAATAAGACTATTAAAAGAAAGAAAAAAAACTTTGCTACCTCATTCTGAAGGAATGCTCATTCAAAATAGGCAGCATATTTCTGTGAAAGATGTGTTTCACTTTGATAAGATCTTTGAATAATTGTATTCTGAGAGATTGTTGAATGGTAAGGTGGACCACAAGCCAGCATTTAACACAATGCTATGTACTCATTAAATATCACCAACAAACCATCACATAAGACAGGTGGCCATTTTTAAAACAAGATGACCATTGAAAAAAAAAATAAAGAGGAAAAAAAAACTTTTTTTGAGTCTGTCCTCCCTTTAATTCTTCCCAGGAGGGGCCGTGGCAAACCTCATGCCTCAGTAAAATCACCACAAGCCAGTGCAAAGCTGAGAACCTTCTGGAAACATCATCAGTGAGTCTTATACAAGGACACAGCCGTCAATCAGCCAGGCAAATGTGACGTGAATGGAGATTTACACATCTCATTTGTACTTCATTAGGGAGGCACTGCAGAGCGGAGCTCTCTGAATGCAGCCCAGCACTGTGGCTGTGTTGCCACTGCTTTTTGTTCCAGAGGATTTTGCTCTGAAAAACTACACCAAGCTGGAGCACTTACCACAACAAAAGGAAAAGGACACAAAGCAAGACTACGCATTCTTGACATTTTCATGCTAAGAAGGAGAGGCAACTGTAGCTCTTTAGTCTCATCACTGAAATGACGTAAAACATAAAAAAAAACAAATAGCTGAATAAATAGATTGCTTGCTGGGTATGCTGCAAGTTCTTAACCATTTAACATGCTATGGATAATGTGATCATCTGGCTCAGCCTAAATCTATAACACAGCACAAAACACTTGTGTGGAGAAGCACACCACATATGCAGCGCAGTTTATTTCCCAATGATGTGTATGGGGGAGAGGTACCATTTGTACACACAGACATAGACACACACACACACACACACACACACAGACACACACACATGCGCACATACCAATACGCGCTCCCCTGGGCCCGTGCTTCCCCGGGGAGCCAGAGCTACTCCCCACAGTACAGCACACATAATTGTTCACAATCTAGCCTGAAATGGCGCTAATCTGGAGCCATCCTTACACACTACATCACTGAAGATTTGTGGGAAGAAGGAAACATGTTCCGCTCTTCTGGAGAGGAGGGAAGGACAGGAATGAAAATATTCCAGTAACGGAACAGTTTTTTTTCTTCATATTAACTATACCACCGAAAGCAGGGCCTCTGTGTTTCATAGACTGATTCATTGAAGAATGTTCCACAAAAGTAAAGGTCAAAGTGAGCACTGGGGCCAGTCCTGGACATATTAAACAATGGGCACTGCTCTGCTCAAACAAACAACTAGCTACAGTGTCATTTTTTCTAAAAAAAAATCTGTGACAACTCTTAAAGTATTGTGTTGCATGTTAAATTATCAAACACCTCTGAATGCTCCTCTGTTGCTTAAAATGGTTCAAAACAGGAAAAAAGTCGCAGTGAGTGTAATCTAGCCAAGCAAGCCTTTATTCAGCACAGCACAGCACAGACTGTATCAGTGTTTTCTAGGTTCTGTCTGTACCGGTGAACCGCTGCCAGTCGTGGTCCCACGGTGACAAAAGGCACACAAAAAATGGGCATGAACTCTGACTGACATCAGCCTTAAAAGCACATCTCATTACTTGAGGAGTTCCATGTGAGTTGCGATTAAATAATGAGCCACATAGCGGGGCAGTGCAACATACGGCTGATGACAGGAGACAGAAAGTAGGCCACCTTATCCACAACCCTCTGGCCTCAATCTCGCAATCTGTCCCTGCTCTTCCCACATAGCAGGCCCAGTCCAGCCCTCACGCTCGCTGCCCCCCGACACAAAGGAAATGCCTTTGGAAAATAAGACACATCCTTTTGGGGAGGACATCCTGGATCAATTACGCTCAAGACTAAACATGATACCCATTGTGGGCATGCTCCTGTGGCATGGGTGTTGATAAGTTCGTTTGGAAAGAGAGTTCATGTGTCAAAATGAGTTAGCCTAAATTCTGACCATTTTCATTAAGCCTGGGAAAATATACAATTTCACATACATCTAAGTGTTACCAAAGCTACAGAATAATAAAGCAGCTCTGGTGATTGCACAAATGCATAGTATAGGCCAGCACATGTTGTACAACATATCTGCTGACCAGTCCTTTATTACAGCAAAAGCAAATCTCCTGAAGGAGAAACTGTTTTGTTAGTAAAATCATCAAGTTTCTTTTTTAGTCTGTAAACTCTTAGGTCTTTAATGATACGTTACTGAGAATTTTCCAGGCTAGACTTACATCCTGAAAAAGATGCCTAATACATTGCATGTATCTACATTATTTGCATGTCTAAACATTAGACCCAAACTTCCTATCTGATATTAGATTGTTTCTCAAATGAGCACAGCATTTGTTTTACCTATCTGTAAGCTGAATGACTTTTTTATGTAATATATGTTACAAAAACATAAACTGATGGCCTGTGTGACCTCCACAGCTACTAAACTGTGCAGATAAACTTTCAGCGGTCAATCACAAGTCCACTCTAACAGTGGGTTGACTGAGGACATTTATTTCATAAGAATTTCAAAAGTTATTTGGTTTGGATTCCAAAAACGTGTTAACTTGCTGTCTAACAGATTACTGTCTAGGATCATAAGCATAAGTTTACTGTACAAAACAGTGTGATAAAATTAAGCAAAATATTTCAATGTTATGCAAAATATCTGCACTCCGGCATTGCTTCTTATCTAATCAAATAGCATTGACAGCATTCACTGCAGCACATTATCCAAATAAGACAGAGGGATCTGAACTGAGCACAATTGATTTGAGACCATTACTTGGCCTGAACTTATGGCAAACACAGCTTTAATAGCATGCACCCCTGCCACATAACACTGAGATGAAAACAATAGAGGACTTAGCTTTGCTCTGTCCACCCATACACTATAATTAAGTCCCTACCTCGGATGTTATATAAGAACTCGGGCAAAGAGAGACTGCATTTTTTTAATGTCAGAGGTACAGTACGGCGAAAGGCTCTTAATCAGACTACGAGACCTCCAGAAGCCTCCCATCCCCCTCCACTCTTCATTTCCTCCTCTAATTACTCTGTCTTCTGATAAAGGCCTGGCTTTGGGATCATCAAAGGTCCTTGAAACAAAGAGCAATATATAGCAATTACCCAGACTTTCATCTGCGAGGAGCAGATTAGCGATGAGCAGACTGCCTCCACTCCAAAACTCTCCATCCGTCCTCCACCACTCACTCCTCTGCCACCGCCACCATGCTGTGGCGGCTTACCAAAGGAGATAGCCTATCTTGGCCTCGTCCTGTTTTTGCCGAGCATCTGCTGGTGTTACTTGAGTCAACAAAGGAGGAAAAAGCAAACCATGTTACGTTTCAAGGCAGATTTTTAATTGTGTCGTTTCCTCGTGTGCTAATTGTTCCTGGTCAAACTGTCTTGCTGCTCGGGCTAATTGACTCATTAGTTGATCACGAGGGCTGAGTCTGGAGCCGATCCCGAGCACTCACACTTCCCAGACTTTGACAGGTCTGTCGACGTGCAGACACAACGTGCTATTGCCCCTCTCAGTCTCTCACTACGCTGCCCTCGGCCCCGAGTCGAGCGGCTTATTATGAGTCCTGTTCTCGACGTGGAGACAGTGAGAGAAAGGGAAGCAGCCCTAATGAACACGTATGTTCACAGACCCAGCAGCGCAGTGTGAACTTGCATTAGAGCATTAGCTGTTAAAATGGTGATTATTGAGGCAGAAGTCTTCTCAAGGTTAAATAGTGTTGAATTGTACTGTGAACTCCTCTTAATTGCAATTATATTTGAAAATAAGATGAACTCCTTGTCACTGGCTGTTAAAAATAGGACTTCATTTAAACACACATGCACACACCCACAGATAAAATGTACTAGTTATTAACAGGGGGTGAAAAAGAACATACCAAGGCTTGTGATGCAACGATGCTCAACAAGTGCAGTCAGATATACATGAAGCCTCAAAATCCACTAACCACACCAGTGCCTGTGGTGCTATGTATGCACAATGTTAAAAAGTAAGTAGTTGCAGCACAGTTGCATATTATAAGTGCGATACAGGAAAGGGAGGGATTTGATGACAGAAGAAAAATGCTCCATCACTCAAGACCAGTGGATACCCCTACAGACGTCTGTATATAACCACACACAATTATATGTGATATAGTTTTACCACTCGGTTACAGTCAACTACTCCCGACTTTGACACGTCTTTGATGACAACAACCTACAGGGAAATGTAGATTCAGCGTCCATGAAACTCTAGGTTACAGTTCAAAAGAATTTGCAATTTAAGTACCCTGCCAGTGAAGGAGAGGTGCAGATAAATTGTGTGAGATATCATCGAGTTGTTAGCTTTGCATGTAGGTTAATCACGTGACAAGATCTTACTGGAGCAAAGAGTGAGGCCCATTTATGTGGGCCCCCTAGAGTAACCAGGAGCAAGGCTCTTTTGGGCTGTTTGCTCATCATTTCTCTCCACCCGCAAATCAAGACACATGTAAAGCTGGTTACTGTAGGTCAAGCCTTCAGCACAGGATTGACATTACATGACTTGAGTTAGATGACTAACATAATTACCTCAGAACTGTAATAAGTTACTGCTAGTTGTTTTATCTGAAATTAATGTCAAGAAATGGTTGTGTAATACTGAGTGGGCAAACATAGAATCGCTCTTTCAGCTTCTGTTAGGACTGCAAAATGTACATTTAGGGTTCTTTCTTCCCTGTGCAAACAGAGGTCTGTGTGAGTTGAAATATTGTTGAATATGTGAACATGCAAATCTCTATTAGAATACAAATTAAACTTCAGTCAGAAAGCAGCAGCAGCTCAGGATGAAGACCAAACTGCCAGTTCATACTGAAAGACAGGTTATGAGTGTGCATGAGTCTGAAATGTGCAACTGTATGTGAATGTTAAAATATTACCCTGCACTCTCCAACCTCAAACTCAATTAGCCATCTTCAAAAAAGAGGGATGTTTTCTGTGTTTCACAACCAGCAGAAGCCTTTTAATCATTCATTTAATCAGGAATTCCACACTCCACATGCCTGGGAAGATTTCAAGAAAGCAGGCAATTAGAAGTGTGAAATCAAGAATGTTCTTGGCAAGGTGGCGATTGCTTACATATGGCATATGCTCCATATCCATAATTTAAAGGTTGCATAATTAGCAGCAGTAATATATGGCACTGTCATGTCATTTTTTGCACAATTTTTCTATTTGATGTGTATGTTTTGTGACATTAAACTTCTCATTCTGTAACAACTAGGTGTCATATTACGTGAAAAGGGTACATGAATTAAAAAAACACACGTTAATCTGCCACTAAAGAGTTTGAGAACTTTAGAAGAGAAGTTATTTGTAGTCACAGTTGTAAATAGCAAAGCCACTGACCCCCCCCCCCCCCCCCCAGCATTAAAGAATGCTAAACTGTGCCCAGACCAAACCCATCCCTAACCCTAACCTGTCAGTAAAGCAATGATTTTGGCACTTTTTGTTTTATCAGTAATAACAACATAACCAAGAAAAACACTGTTAGACTAGTAAGGAACACAATTTGTTCCCCACAAATCATGCCTTGTCTGGTTTTCCTATCTTAGTGGGGACATTTGTGCCCCATATGTGTAGGTTTCAGTGAGGCACACACACACACACACACACACACACACACACACACACACACACACACACACACACACACATACACACACACAAGAAGACACACACATGCACACACCTGATGAGATTTTAGAGTACAGTTCTCATCTTGCTGTGGTTTCAGTGTGTGTGTGTGTATTAGCAGCAGTGTTTGCTGTTATCCATCTAATGTGATGCAGATTAAAAAGCAGGGCATGGCAGCGAGCGTGTGTGTGGCTTCAGAGAGCTCCAGCAGCCACCTGTCTCTTCTTGAGTGCGAGCGGCAAATATCCCCCCATATAATCCACTTACAGCCTCAAACCTACAGCACTGGGTATTTAGTGACACACTCGTGCCCCTACTGAAAAGCCTGGGCCTCTGGTGGCAAGTCTCCCCGACAGTGCTGCCGCTCCACACCAATGCGCCTGGGACAGGCAACTTTTTCAAATGTATATGCCTGTGCACGCTAATCTGCATCCATTCACTTCTGTTATGTAAGCTGTTTGGATTCGTCGGTGCTCTCTCCACCACCGGCGCACTGGGGCAAGGGACAGGGGGGTGGTGGTGGGGATGGGGGTGCTAGGGATGGGGGGGTGGGGGCATTTTTCTCCAGGGTGCGGGCCTAGCTCCACATCAAAACCTGATTGAGCAGAAAATATGTGCTAATGTTCACAGCAGTGCTCTATTATATTAAAAAAAAGTGTGCTTGTAAATATTTGCTGCATGTTATTACGGCATCTGAACCACGGGGTATTTGGAAAGGTGAGAGGTCAGGCCTAATGCTCTCTCAGGAGACCCGAGTTTTGAATATAACCAAATGGAGTAAAAGCCAGGAATACCCAGAGGAGCAATGCCGCACATTG
Source organism: Setipinna tenuifilis (assembly GCA_030347295.1). Lineage (NCBI taxonomy): Eukaryota > Metazoa > Chordata > Actinopteri > Clupeiformes > Engraulidae > Setipinna > Setipinna tenuifilis. The sequence continues at coordinate 24,519,442 of CM059287.1, read as the reverse complement.
TAAATGATCACACACCACTTGAGTGTGTGTGTGCGCCCGCATGCATGTGTGTATGTGTGTGTGTGTGTGTGTGTGTGTGTGTGTGTGTGTGTGTGTGTGTGTGTGTGTGTGGACAACAGGGATGTGGCTGAGATGGCTCGTAAGCTGTCATTATTAATGGAGGGACAAGGCTAATGGTAGACAGTGAGCATGTTAGCATGGCTTTACTGTGTCAGCCGCCCCATTAGAGGTCTTCGCTACAGCAAATAGTGAGTTAGGTTATAACCTAACAAGGCACAGTTTTATCCCATCCAATCTCACATGTATTTTTTTAAGGCTGTTTAAAGTCAAGAATGGCTTGTGTTTAAGCCCTCTTGATCTGCTAGGAAAAGAAACTTGAATATTTAATGCAAAGTCAGCTTTGATAGGCCTCTCTCCACCCTAATTAAGCCGCTCATTTGGTGTGCAGCCCTAACTTAGGTGGATGTATGGGAACACTGACAAGAATATTGAACATTTCTGCTGGTGCTTGGTTCAATTTTTAACCGTGTGTTGCAACAGAGATTGAGGATTGCTCTCCAATAATGATCACGCCCTTGTTTTACAATAAGAAAATCCTATGGATTTCAAGAGAAACGAACCCCTGTTTGCATCCAGCCATGGCCATGTCATTTTCTTTTGAAAGAATTGTTTACGATTCTCACGTTGTAGTCAATAAAAAGAATAAGGGGGAAAAGCTCACGGACATTATTGTCTCATCTGTCTGAGAATTTCACTTGATAAATAATAGATGCCATGTTTAAGTAGCCATGTCCATTAGGAGAGACCCGCATCATTTATTTATTCTGATTGGGTGGCACTGACTCCACTCTCAAATGGTGGAGATCTGTTTTTTTTGCCCTCTACATTTTCTGTTCAGTCAGACTAATGATGCAGCAAACCCACTGAAGACTAATGGTTTTGGAGCAATAATAATATTATTACTGGGCACTGGTTGATATGGAATAAGCTTGAATATTGCATGTTTGGAAAAAGGCCTGCATGGCGCATGGATGCCTGGGTTAATAGATACATTAAGAGGGGCTGACCAGCACACGCCCCTGTTCAGTGCTATTGGCCTCCCCAGGAGACAAAGCCCTCTCTGGTCCACAGCTCAGAGGGGGTTACAAATTAGGGATCACAAGGGTTCAAAGCTGCCCATTTATCATTCTTTTACTTATTTTTTAATTGCACCCCGTTCACATCTCAACTCTGTGATTTGTGCATCCATATCAATGCTCGTCGTCTTTGTTGAAACAGCCCTTGTGTGAGATTGCGTCAGTGCTCCAACGTCGTGCTGTTAACGTTCTCGGGCATGTTTACACAGCTGGATTTTTGCGCGGGCCACTGAGAGGTAAGTGTCTCATCTGGGACTCCGCACCACAGGCCCCCTGGACGAGGCCTTCCGCCATACCTCAGACCCTACTGGGGTTTACCGCACACAGCTCCTCGAGTTATCACTGTCATCTCGACAGGCCACATGGCATCCTGCAATACACACAAACAGCCACAAATCCTGACACAAGTCAACCCCCTGCGCGCCCTCCCAGCATCTTCTCTCCACGCCCCCGCATCCCGCCTGCTCTCCTTCTCAGAATCCCCTTTTTCACACCCTGCCTAGCAGCCCTAATGGTGTCCAGATGAACATTATCAATGGTTCCTTTTTCACGTTCAACAGAACATAATTTTTACCTCTTTAAAATACAGTTTTGTGGCTCTGGAAAGCTATAAATTGTCCCACAAATGTAACAGCACCTTATTGAAACAAGGTGTCCGACCACCGATATTATTTTAGTGTGTACCGCCTGCAAAGACAATTGCCGCTCCAACATTGTGCGAGGAGCCAACGTGAACAGCCATATGGCATGAGCGGAAATCTGAGACGATAATGTTATTATGAATAAAAATAGTTATATTACAAATAAACCCTGGTTTTCATACACTTGAAGTCTGTGTTTGAGTATGTTCGCCTGCTCTGCATGGTTTAATACTGCAGCCAGCTCTTACAGTAAGGCCTGTTAAACACATCCCGGCTACTTCCCTGAGAGAAGAGTGTTAGCACCACTGTTCTTGTAAAAGGTCAAACAGCCCTTCCAAACAGTAATTGTGTATAATAGGTTAAGCGTGTAATATGCTCCAGCCAGTAAGTGCACCTTTTCACCTATTCATGCGATGACCTATTCCACTTGGTAATGGTAATGTCGTAACAGTGGAGTGCCTGGATGGCTTAACAGTAACCTCAGACAAATGGAGAGAGGCAGCCATGGAGAGAGGCCCTGACAGCACATCACCAAATGGCCTCACCTTACTCAGCTCCCCACACTAGCTCTGTGCCACTGAGCTGTAAGTCAGACTTGGGAGAAGATTTATTTATTTATTTATTTATTTAGGGGTGGGGGTTGGGTGGTTTAGCAGAGAGTGGAGCATGCTCACTAGGGCACCACAGGGTTGGAGGGAGTTAGGACAATTCTGAGGGACCGGTGTTGACACTATTAATATTGTTATCAGGGGAGGGAGGCCCAAAACTGCATTTTTTTCATAGGGCCAAAAATAGCATGCTTATTGCTGCCCCTGCATGCTCATAAACTGTGTATTTGTGTGTGGAGTCAGCTCAACTTTCTCAACCTTGTTTGTGTTATCAGACATCTTTTTTTTAAAGACGTAGACGATCTTTTTGTGTGTGTGTGTGTGTGTGCGTGTGCGTGTGTGTGTGTGTGTGTCTGTGCTGACATGTCTGTGTGCGAGGAGAGTTGGGAATTCTCCTCTATCTCTTGTAGGTATGTTAATGAAAGCTTGGGCTGCTGTGCTCTCACTCTGAAGCGGTATCGACACAGGAGGGGAACCTGGCAGAACTAATCCTCCTGTCGGATCTCCACGGCAGCGCCATGTGACTCTGTTAATTACTGAAGTACTATTGACAAGCCGGGAGTCCTGGGAACAGATCCATCAACCAGGAAAAGGAGCAGATTAGGAGATCACTCCCAAATTTCTAACCATGAGTGCAGGGGCATCATGCAACTGTTTCTAAAGGGTGGGCAGCATAATACATAATATGCTTACACGTACTTGTGCAACTAAGCTAACAATAAAGGCTACATTTAATGTTAAATATGTTTTTTGTTCCTGATACAGACTGGCCTATTAACTGGGTGAAAAAAAACAATCTTGCTAAGGCAGTAGCTACTATATCCCATCTACACGTATGCTAATTAGCCTATTTCAAACCTTAACAGATGATAAATTGCATTCGACTAATGGCTGTTTATCATACTTTCAGTTAATTACCCAACTGAGTAATCTCTCTATCAAACTGTCGGATAAGACAGGAAGAACACTTAATTGTTACCTGTCCACTCCCTGCACGTCTGAGCTACAACTTGTGCTATGCCTTGCCGAAGTCACTGACAGCTGCCTATGCCAATGCAAGATTCATGAGTGACACGTGAGCTGTGTAGTTACAAACTCTGGGTCATGATGGCTGTCTAAGAGGACAAGCTGCATGTGTGAAACCACATCCCCTCCCATTAAATGTAATGTAAGCTATATGTTAGCTATAATTTTAGGATTTAGGATATAGGTTGACTTTTTATTTACTTATTTATGTATTATTAGCTCAGTCCCCTTATTTTGTGTGAGCGCTTGCCTACCCTGAATCAGTAGGCATAATACTACTGGCAAGCACATGCTTATCAAATATGCAATTACATACAAATCTGGGACACTTCTGTTGAGCAGGAAACAGAAATAACATTGTTTTTGCAACAGTGTATGGCACTCTGACATAAGATATCTCTATTTGTCATTATTATTAGATATCAGGCCATTATTATCAGATAGCCACCTACATGACAATGTCAAGTTTATTGGGTTGCTCTTTTTAAAGCTTTCTGTAAACTTAAATAAAATCATACCCTTTCAAAAAAAAAAAAACTAAGAAACTTTCTTGAAATGAGCGTCCTATACTGTCATGTGTTCAATATATCAAGAGAGCAAATAAACTTTGCTGTGTCCAGTGTGGCTACTATGTACTCTGCTGAGTTGTCAGTGAGGAATCAAGGCCTCACTGGACCCACATGAATAAAGTGAAACCTGCCCCCTGCCCCTCTGACTGTTCATTTCCCACATCAAAAAATACCCCCAGGGCACGTTCTTCACCCTCGCCATAATTCCATACTCCAGTGAAAAAAAAGAAAAAAAAAGGAACAGACAGACAAATAGAAAAAAACAATCCACATGTCAGGGTGCAAATTCTAAATATGGTAGGGCAGTGCATACGCAACAACCAGTGCTGTTATTGCAGATCATGAAAACAGATAGTATCAAATACTGTATAAGTGATCTAATCAATACACCCCTGACTGAGCCATCAGATCTCAGAGCTGTTTGCCCCTGAAATGACTTATCTTCCCTAACTACCCACACACACACAGACACACACACACACACACACACACACACACACACACACACACACACACACACACACCTCCACCTCCACCTCCACCCTCTGCCACGGCCTCCACCATGCCTCCAGGCCCTAGGCAAAAATCAAGCTCCTTATTAAGATGGTAATGCCTGTGTGTGGAGGGAAGCACCCCCCAAAACTCAACACACACATCATGTATTACATGCATGTACAAGTCATGAGAAGTGTGTGTGTGTGTGTGTGTTAGCCTATGCAGTTGGGAGTGGATAACATATAAATGTTGGTCATCCGTTCTCCAAACCTCACCATTTAGACGTTCCACCAAAAAAAACATGTATGCACATGTGCACACACACACACACACACACACACACACACACACACACACACACACACACATACACGCACACACACACACACAGACACACTCACACATACATCTAGCTGGCTCCATGTGAAGAGAGAAGCTTTGCAGCCTGGCAACATTTAAATGTAAATAAAGTCCAAAGGCGAAGGCTTCCTCGTTTTTCATTATGCAGCCTCTTCCGAAGTCTTGGTTAATATGATGTGACACCAAAAATAATAGTCAATTCGATCCACAATTCATCTAATAATGTTTAATTTTACTGCTCATTTAACATGATTTCCCACATAGTGATTACCAGTGCTGATAGCATTAATTTGAGCAAGATGCACGACGTATGACTGCATTTTGAAAGTGACTTATGATGATGTATTCGGATCACACTCATAAGTATGTAAACTTGAAAACTAATAGCTTAATCATCTTTTGATGGCATCCCTTTACAACATGCATTATTTATGACAGTATATTAGCAACACATACATGCATACAGAATATGTAGCCTACTGCAACCTATACAACAGAGTGAGAGTTAACTGGCTGTAGAAATACGTCCCATTCATCTTGCTGAGGCTTGTGGTTTGCAATGGCGGTTCTAGGAAGAAGACCCAAACGAAAAACAACACAACAGTAACCAAATCATAATGATAATGCTTCCCCAGCTCAGTGAATAAACAGTGCATGGCATTCACCTACCCAGAATTACGCAGTGATCTCCAGCCAGCAGCCATAAAGTGAGCCTGACACTATAAAGGCCTATGACTGTGAATTAGGGAAAAGGTTATGTACAGGAGGGGGTCTTGGCGAGTCCACACTGACCCTACTGTTTGCCATATCTACATCCATCAGCCTTGCTAAAGACACGGTGAACTGATCACCCAACATCAACACACGGACAACCTGTCATAAATAAACATTTGCACTCTTGCTGCTTCTAAAATATAAAAAAATGAGTTTGTAGGTTAGTGCTTCTCAGTGCATGCAGGTGCTCCAGGCAATGAGTGGATTTTAGGGTTTGCATGTGACTACTACCCTTAAGCCTTGGCGGTATCTTAAATTTTTTTGTTTATTTTGCATTCTGGCCTTTTGATGAATATTTCACTGTAGCTTCTCCTCTTCTCTCCAGCTCCCTTTCTCTCTTCCATCACACAATTAATACTGTGATCTCTGCGGAGGCCTGCGCTGAAAAAGAGCCTGGGAACTGGCAGTCTGAGCCATACTATAGCATTCTCACAGAGGCATGCTGGTTTGTCTCTAATTTGAGGCTGTTGTCAGAGGGAGAGGGGGACGGCCTTGCCCCGAATAAGCCTGGGGATTGAATTACTCTCCCACCTCTGCTGAGGGGGACCTCGTCCGCACCGGGTTAAGGAACGCTGCAGAGGAAGCCCTCAAGACGCCACACTTTACACCAACCCCCCTCTCCAAGTATCAGACACACACACACACACACACATGCACACAGGCACACACGTATACACAAACTTACACACAAACACATACTGAGGGCTTCACTCCTCAAACAGAACCAGCTGCCCTGATGGGAAACATACAACACACACACATACACCCTTACACACACAGATACACACACACACACACACACACACACACACACACACACACACACACACACATACACACACACACTGTTTCTTTTCTCACACAGATCTGGCCACCCTCAATGGAGACACACACACACGTACACACATGTACACATGCGTACACACACACACACACACACACACACGCATACAAACAAACGTGCACGGCTACAGTGCCTGGGGCCTTCAGCTTTCCTCCATACACTCATACACCCATTACACACCATATCCCCACAGAGACAGCACTACACCATGCCACCCCTCCCTGCACACCGCACTACACCATCCACCACCACCTCTACCACCAAATCACCAAATGACCCTCTGCAGCCATTCATTCACCCAGCCAAGCAAGCAGGACAGGACTCTCCCTCCCAAATTACCACTTACCACAGGCAACCAGGTTCCTGCATCTCTCTGCAAAAGATTCTGTTTGGTTGTTTGTTTGTTTTTTGTTTGTTTGTTTCCTTTCCCTTTCTTCATTTCTGAAATAGTGAGGAAAATTTGCCTATGTATGATTGGGGCTTTGACTTGATTTATTTATTTTTTCGAGGAGTTTCAGCATGTTCCTCACAGGCATTGTGTTTTACAGCATTAGCTATTCTGCTATACAAACAACAAAAGGATGAAAGGGGAAGCAACACAGAGCAAGTATCTGCGGCGAAGAGAGGGAAAAAAACATGAGGATGACTCCATGCCTTTGCTTCTTGTCTTGTTTTTCCTTTTGTGTTTGCATGTTTGAGAGAGCGCTGTACACAATTAGAGAATGGTGGCATTGGCAAAAATGTGTGTTCTTCAACAACAGAAAAAAAATATATCGGAGCCCCTATGTCTCTCTCTCTCCCCACCCACTGAAACTGCACACAACACACCCTTCACAACTTGTCCTCCACTGTAACTATTGTTTTCTTTTAATACCTTATGGAGCACCACCTTCCCCCTGTAAAAAATTCAGAAGCCCCCTTAGACCTGTCTCCAGTCAAGGTCAGGCTCGGCGCATGGTGATGACAGCCAAATCTCTTTCATTTTTCATGAGTAGCTTAAAGGCATGGAGCGTTTTTCTGGCAAAGCAGGCCCCCGTATAATGTGCCATCATTTCTTCCCCCCCTCACTCATTATGTCAGCCCGTACACGCACACAAAGACACATATTTACCCTGAATTGATGTTTGGATTTGAGGGGGTTGTATACAGCCTGCAAAACCATGCGACCATAAATATGAGAGGGCCGGGAAGGAAAGGGGAAGGGGGATGCGTGTTTGTGTGTGTATATGTGGCTGGGTGGGTCTCTGTGTGCACTCGTGTGTGTGTATGTGTTTGTGTGTGTGTGTGTGTGTGTGCCTGTCTGTCACTGAGACTGAAAAACTGCCTTCTCGGTAGTGCTTATTTTGCTCAATCACTTCTTAATTTTGGCAAATACTCTGTATTCCTGGATATAAGTATCAAACGAGCTCATTTAAAAAAGATTAGGTGTAGCAACCAGAGGTCAGCAGTACACCAGAGCATACAAACTGAAAAGTAGGAAGGATGTCCTAGGAGAGAATAAGTTGTTGTTTGGGAGCCACAAAAAAATAGTTGATAGATTTTTATCAGCCCCCAAAAACAACATCATAACACAAAGTCAGCCTGTCATGATTTGTCACTTTACTACATAAATGCATTGTTATTGCCCTATGGTACATCTCCTGTCTCTATATAAAAATGCAAGGTGCACCTACAATAAAAACACTATTTTATTGCTAAACATTATTACTGTAGTGCAAAAATGATGCCATGTCAGTTACCAGGACTAATGTTGAGTAATATTGCCAAGGCCAGTGCATAACAGAAAACGTCAGATTAGTTACAGACACATACCTGCCAGTCTGTCAGATGCAGCACATTACTTTGTGGAACTCTCAAAGGGGGAAATTACACACAATAAGGGCCAGTGCTTCTACATTCCCATTTTGGGGCCTCTTGTCCACGCAAAACCGTGGCTTGGCAGCTTCCATCCTGGTGCATGGGCAATGAAAAACATTATTCCACAGCGGGGCACCCCAGAGGCCTGTGCAATCACTGCACACACACTCAGTTATTCTCTGCCTTTCACTGGCTGCCATGTCTCCTTTATTAATTTTAATATGTCATCAATAACCTGACAGTCTCTCCTTTTTGGCACCAAATATAGTGCTTTAGCCATTATTGGGCCTCTTCGTACTCACACCACCCCACCCCCCCACCTTCCCCCTACTCTCTTCCAAAGCCTACTCCAGCCCCCACCCCTCTGCCTGCGACTAGATGTGAAAATGATTAGTTGTAATGAGGTCAAATCAAATGATGGGACTAAGTTGATCACAGGAGGATTGTGGGGGCCCCCACTCCCCTGAAACGTCTTCCGATGCCGGATGTTAGCACCTGCGCGTTCTCACTGACAGCCTCATCAGAGTCATGCGGCGGGCGAGCTATTTGCTCACTTTAATTTCTTTTAGCACATTTTTGCACTTACAAGCAATTTCACGTGAACCTGAGATGTTTGAACAGTGATCGTGTCTATTTTTTTTTCACTTGGTAAACAAATGGGTGTAATTTGAGACGCTAGTAGACGGGAGAGAGATAAACATTGCTGCACGTTTCCTCAGAGTGATCTGTGTTTAAGTGTTTAAATGTCGGCCTGGGATGTGGTAATATTAAACTGAATGTATGCAGCAGGAATGTTCTGAGAGAAGATGATCATGGCATATGTAATAAATGAGACAAAAGACATACTGATGCACGCTTCTGCAAATACAATTTTTTTTTGGAAGAGATTTAGCTCCTCTCACATGTTTACTGTCATATGCTACTAAAAGTATTCATGTGTGTGCAGTACATTTTGTCTTATTTGATACCCAGACATGAGCACTTAATTCTGATGCTGCCTGAAGCTGGAAGGGATATACACAGTGCTGCCTCTCCTCTTAAATGGAATCTGGATTTCCTTTTTGGTGTCGTTTTCTCTCTTATTTTTTTCAAGAACATTCCTGATCTCTTGTTCTTGAGCACAACAACAGTAGTGGCAAATATTATGTATACCACCCACCTTTGATGGGTGATGGTTACAGCGTCTCTGATTCAACATCAAGCACCACTTGTCTGTGCCATTTATGTGTGTGGCTCCTGCAGCAGGTTGTCCTGGAGCCTGCTTTCATCTGTCGCGTCAGGTCTGGAATCAAACGGGGGGGTGGGTGGGGGGTGCTCAGTCAGATTCTCCTTTCTTGTGCTCGGGGAAGGAAGGCGGCACCGTCACCCGTGCGTTTGTCACCGACCTGCAGCTTGGTGTCTCTCATCTGCCATCTGGATGGATGTGGCAAAGTTGGGGAGGCACGCGAGGAGCCGTCTCCCTTCTAACTGCCTGCTGTCACTCGGAATTCGCGTGAACGAGGGGAGGCTGCTGTGGCTGGCGTCTGACTGGAACAAACAAGCGGGGATGACTGATGAAGACACATCAACTCGCTGCTCAGACATGCTCGAGATGGGTCTGTGCAAGGCAAAGGGGCCACGGAGCCTCTGTCAAGCTACATCAAAACAAACAGTCAAATACCAGCAACACACACGTGCACGCACACACACACACACACACACTCGTGTGCACACACACACAAACATGTATACATACTCACTCACTCACACACAAACACAGACACAGACACACACACACACACACAGCACATGCACACACATACACAAACATCTACACATACTCACACACACCCACACAAAAAAGCATGCACATGCACATATTCACACTCATATGTACATGAGAACATAAATATACACACGTACACACACCTACACATGCATGGACACACACACATGCCACACGCATGCACACACACAGACACAGACACAGACACACACCCACACACATAACACACACACACACACAGACAGACACTGTGTAATGCGTAAACAATTACATTTTGCTGCTTGTCAACATTGCAGTAATCTCAGGGCCTTCATTTTTTTAGATAAAAATGAAAACTACTTTAAACCGTTTCACTGCGCCTAAACACCCTAATTGAGTTAATCCTCTGCATTTTACTTGCATTATTAAACGTGATGCAATGAAATACACAGGCTCAAGGTTATTGACTAAAATTCCCTGTGCAGCTTTTCAGGTGAATCGATTGAGTGTCTCACTGGCAAACTTGAATCATTCTAAACCTTTGACTGACAAAACTTCTCCCCATTGTATTGCCCTCTAAAACTCTAGCGTATTGATTTCCCCCCTCATTGAGCATGGTAAAAGCAGAGGAGACAAACTACTGTTTTTCCTCTTATAGAATCTAAAGACTGTTCAACTGTAGATTCTCCTCAATGGCTCAATGGTATAAATGAATCAGTAATGGGGTGAAAAACTGGTGCAGAATTGCAATGCAACAAGGTATGGTCTGCCATCTGAACTCAGTCTGGATATTTTCAGCTGGTTGTTTAAAGACCTTCCAAACTGGTATTTGTTGTTTGATGCTGTAAGATTTTTTCTGTAAGGAGAAAGGTGTTGAAATGATCAAACTATGAGAGATCAAACTATGAGTTAAGAGTGTAAAACAGTGATTGTGACAATTTAGTACATTAGACAACCTATATTTGCTCTCTGATCTACATTACTAGATTATATGCGCATGAATCACACATCTTTTTATGTGATTCTTCAAAAATGACTATCAGTCAATGGAAGATTCATGTCTAGCAAAAAATCTAAAAAGCTGTAATGCAGTACAGAGTTTGAATTTGCCTCTTCAGGACAGCGAAGCCGAGACTTGTGCATGTTCAGAGCCTGGTGTGTGCTGTGGCCTGTGCTGGCTGCCTCTGAGACAGGGAGGGGGCGGGGGTGGGGTGGGGGGCATCAAATGCAGGTGACTCCAGCGTGCACCTGGGATGTCTTTTCTGCCGTTGGGTTCGCCTCAGGCCAAAACAATCCCGGGTGAACGCTGGCCAAAACACGCTCCCCTTCCTGGTCAGGGGCTTGAAAGCAGAGAGGCTTCTGGTGTCATATGCCTGTGTCTGATATGCACGCACCTCCAGCCAACGTGTCAGTGGAGCCCCAAGACTAGAGTACCGACTGGCCTATATCTGCTCTCATCGTCATGCAATGCCAACTGACAGTGAGTGTGTGTGTCTTACAGAGAGGCCACTATTCTGCTGTCTGCTTTCAAACTGATGCAAGTCTTCATCAGATATCACAACTTCAAAAACTTGATTTTCCTGCTTATCATATACATGTATTTATAGCAATAACATTACCCAAAAAAGTTTATATACGTAAAATGTAATCTATGCAATATTAAAGAATATTGTCTTGAGAGATGCTAAACAACTAAGTCACAGCATAAAATGTTTACATGGAGTTAAAATTTAATTAAGTTAAAATTGCAACATTTTTTAAAGGCTAAATAAACTTGTCTGAAAAGAACAAGAAAACAAAATGTGCTAATAATACTACATGATACCACAAAACATCAGTAAACACCAGAGGTCTAGTGGCCCTTCCACATCCCCCTTGGAAATCAACCCCTGAGAAATCGGACAGGACATTAGTGAAAGAGACTGAATATCCTCCCTCTGTTTCATGAAAAGCATGCCTCCTCAGTGACACCCAGCGAGGCCAGTCTAGATCGTTCAGTCCCTGCAAAACCTCCGCTGGAATATAAATCAAAGTCCGCCTCATAATTTATGTAATGACATTTACTTGGACACTGATTAGCCACCTTATCAAATCCCTAATAAAAGGAAGCATAACCCCCCCTTCCAGTTTATCATTCATTTATCGGGCGCCCTTTTGAATAAAATCACAAGATTGTAATGGAATCATTATGCTGAACAGCGAGGGTGGACTGGCACGCCACACAGTCAGTGTCACAGCCTGTCATAGTTCATGATTCTTAATTTGCCTCAGTCCTTAGACATTCATAAAATTGAGTCAACAGAAAAAAGAGGGCATAAAAGCCATATCGCGGGGTTGCATCTTGGGGACCACGCTGACGCGTAAGCCCGCGAGTGAGATGTTAAAGACAAATTGTGGGGCAGCCTGGGTGCAGTGGATCAGGCTCGGAGAATAAGGGGCAGAATGAAGAGAGGAAAAAGGGGAGGAAGGCCGGCAAAAGCCTACGGGAGGACAGAGTGGGATGGACATGGAGATACAATGAGTGACGGGGAGATGAAAGAGTGACAGGGAGGAGAGGAATGGATAAGGAGATCTGGAGATAACAGGAACATGTGGAGAGAAAACAGACAGGAGGCGATGGGAAGGAGAGGAGAGAGGAAGAGGTGAATGTAGAAAATAGACCGTGTGGGAAAAGAGAATGACTGGGCTACTGAGAGTGACAACATTAAAAAGTCTCACTCTCCCAATACACACACACAGACACACACCACACAACATCAAATTACTGACCTGCTGGCTGCTAGGTTGAAAACGCACAAGATATATTAAATAAATTGCATGAGTTTTCACATATAGTTTCACAAGAGGAAGAGACTTGGGTTAATGCTGCTTATGATGGGCGTCAGCCATCATAACTCTCTTCTCTCCACTCAAGTCCCTCGATACCAAATAGATGACAACATGACAATAACACGCAGCACAAGGTCAGCGTTACAGGCCTTTTATGTGTTTTCCCGCTTATGATAGATCTCATGTATCTCCAACAGAACAAATAACACAATATGAGAAATTATTGAAGTTCCTGGATCCGCTCAACAGTAAATGTAATTTGATTGACATAAATGATTCCTGGTGTGCATGTGAGGAGGAAAGCACTGGCTGCAAATAATATCCATGACAAAGAATTTCATAAATCATATCCTTGATCAGACCAGTGTGTATTTTTTCAGTTGGTCACAGATGTCAGAGTATTGCATTTGTTTTGTGTCGTAACAGGAGCAAAGTTTACATCTGCCTGTGTAGGTGGATGTCACTGGAGCATGAGTAAACAGATCAAAGAGAATCTGACTGACAGAAACCTTAACACTGACTTCATCTTTTTCAGTAGAAACATGCCCTCTTATAGCAAAATCTTATATTGAAAAAAAGAAGTGTAAGGGAAAATAACACTGGTTTCCAAAACAGTTTAGATTGTACAAGGTATTGTTGAAATTATTTAATGTGTTTATGGTCAAGGTACTGAAGGAGCCAGCTTAGCGGGTGAGGCTATTTTAAACACTTCACATCCGACACCCGATTTTTCGAAACAATGTACAGCTCAGTACATGGAGACCTTCTGAATCCATATCACATGAGGATCTCGTAAACATCTGGCACACACAAGGAAGTCACGCTCTGTAACTCTGTCAGCACTTCAATCCCCCCCCCCCCCCCCCACCCACCCACGCTCCACCCCGCCTCCACCCCCTTACCCATACCCTCCCCCAAAGAGAAAAAAATGAAGGAAAGCTTAGCAGAAATAACATACCAGCATCACTTGCCAAAACAGACAGCCGGCCACACCTTTCAAATAATTCTTCTCACAATCATAGGAAGAGCTGCAGCCACTGGAGTTGTACAGAGGGACAGGGAGCCGTCCCGTGCAAACAATAGAGGCTGGAAGCCATTGCATGACTCTCAGAACCACAACTAATTTTACACTAATATGAATGCCGTCAGGACGTTTCCTGCTGTTCTCTGGTGTGGCCTGCTCTGGGCTTACAGGTCAGCGTTGGTGTTTGTGTACCCCTGCCTTGGACAAGAGACAATGGTGTGTGTCCTTGTGGTGTAACTTGAACATCCTCACAGACAGGCGTTTTCACAGTGAAACTGCTACCCGTGATGAAGTTACAAAAAAAAAAAAAAAAACCCACACACACGCACACATCAAAACGAAGAGCGGCCTGCTGTCGCGTGTGAAGTTGTCCGTGGGAAAATGTCCATTTTGTTCCAGCAGAGGGGGCTCCTCGCTCTGAGGCTGTATTAATAATGCTGATTAATGAGGGGATTCACACCATGTTGTGGCATGGCTTTCTCCTTATGTCTCCGTGTCCCCTATGAAAGATTTTGACTCTGATCCTACAAAGTGCTAAACCACCAAATCCGCTCGCTGTGGCTTGTCAAAGCTACAGGGACAACAGAAGCTCTTTCTCTCTCTCTCTCTCTCTCTCTCATTCCCTCCCTCTCTCCTTCTCTGTCAGCACACTCACACAGATACTGGCACACACTCAGGCACACACACTCTCTCCCACACACACACACACACACACACACACACACTCCACTACATTATGAGCGATATGAAATCAGCCTACAATCACAAGCCATTACCCTCCTCATCACTGGGAGTTTGCTGAGGCGCAGGTACACAATCTCTGACCATGTCGAGAATCTCTCACCAATTACCAGAGAGCTTTAACAGGCTCCATCCCAGGGATGATGTGCCGAGTGCCGGGGCGAGTAGGACGAGGGCCCTCTGACAGGACCGAAGGAAGGATCTCCCCCGGCCTCAACAAGGTATCATGATAACACTTCACAATAATGGGGACCTCCCCCATCCCCCACACACAAAACCTCACAACCCCCTCTCTCCCTAACACTCATCCACTCACCTCCACCGCCCGCTTGACAATTTAGTCAAACAGCTTTGTTCTGGATGAGGCCTTGTGGAGTGGTGGTGCTGCTGCTGCTTGAGATCTGACTTCTCCTTACACAGTTCGCCCCCTATTATATGCACATTTGCCAGCGATTTGCATGCTCTTCTCATTCATAAATCAGATTGCACTTTATTACTGCATGCTTTAATGATATTTGGTTAATCCTCTTTTCTCTCCCCTCTGTAAATAGAGTAGCCTCAGGGTTCACTTGCTTCAAAGGATGTGCTGGAGACACACAACGGAGGGCCCCAGTGGAAAGAAAACATGACCACTTCCTGTCCTTAAGGGCTGGTGTAATTGAATGCAATTGAATGATAAGATTAATCATCATTTTGGAAAATCATGGAACAGTTGCTAATAATTCAATAAGACATGTTTGTAATGGCTGATAAAGCAGTCATGTTTCACGCTGGAAATTACCTGGGTCCAACAGAGAGGCAAACACACAAAAGTGACATTAATGTGCCAAGTAAAATCCCCTTTACCGCTTTCTTTGAAGATTTCATCCCTCCAACACAGGACAGACAGCGGATGATGCAACTTAGGTGGAGAAATGCAATAAAGCCACAGCACAGTGTTCTGTCCCAAATATTATTTATTTTTGTTATTATTTCTGTTTGTTCATAGGAATCAATAGGGCCTAGCTTAGGTATGTTCACAATAATGAAAGTAATAATAATAATAATAATAATAATAATAATAATAATAATGTAACTTGTGTTGCTTTATTGCAATGCATCCTGTGCATTAGGCAGTCAGTGGGGCAGGATATTCTCCACTTTGCTCTCTGCAGAGAGTTGAGTGCAATTAGGCCAGCCACCTCTGGGGTTTGTGTCAATCACCAATCAGAGCAATCAGAGGGTAAACGAGGAGCTCCTGAGGGATGGCCGATCACAGAGGTCACATGTGACAAAGGTAACCCCTGAGCCCAGAACACAGCCTCCGTTTGCACGCTAGGCCCTTCATTACCAACTGGGGTTTGTTCTAGCATTAGCCAGAAAATGGAATTCAAATATCTAAAGTCCACATCATAAAGTAATCAGGCGCTCCCTTTAAGAGTGGCATTAGCTAGACATCACTCCATGTTCTGAATAATGCTATGCTGAGTCCCCCTCCCCAACCTACACACCAGACACACACACGCGCACACACACACGCACACACACACACACACGCGCACACACACACACGCACACTCGCACACCCTGAGTGTTTACACAACCAAAATTGTTTTAGTTCTTTCGTTTCACATCTTATAAATAAAATGGCTGGTGGGTGAATGCGGGGGTAGGGGGTGGATGAAACTGACTCTGAGAACTTTATCTGTGAAGTCAGGGACAGAATTCAACAGGGTATTTAACCCATATTCCAGATCACTGAGATGTTTTATTTGGGTCGGGGGGCTGCAGTGACTGCCCATATTTATTTTGGTTTAACAGACCAGCACACACAACCACGGGGATAAGGCCTGGCGAAACCCAGCCTGAATGTTTATTATCCCCGAATGAGCCAACATGCTTATCAAAACATATATGCATAGAGCAGGAATCACAAACAAAAAAACAAGCTTATGACACATAAAGATAAAAATCTCTGGAAATACAGAATGCAAATGGAGAAAAATGGGTGTTATGTCCCTTAGAAATGTCAAAGATAAATGGATGTCAATTCAATTTTAGGAGCAAACCGTCACTGGTTCATTTAAGGCAGGGCCATATTGTGCTATTGGGGACTGCTGGCAACCTCGCCTATCTGGGGCAGGCAGGCAGACAGCCCATCCAGATGGCAGAGAAATCCTGGTGGACTTCAAAAAGATCTTCGAGGGGGTGGCAGCGTGCTTTCCCCTACCCAGCCCTGACACAGCGGGGCCTTGCCAATGTTGTGTAGCGTGTAGGATGAAAAGCCGTGATGGCTGTGAGGGAATGCACGTGCGGTGTGTGTCTGCTGTGCTGAGCTGATTTATGAGAAGTGAAATACATCATGCCATTTAGCATGGAGATCGGGGCAGAGAGCAGGGCTATATGTGAGTGTGAAAAGGGGGAGGGGGCAAGACATCTCCTCTGATTAAAACACAGGATGTGTTCATACCCACCCAGCGCAAACACAATATTTATGTATAACATCGGAAATATTTACCTCTTTTTCTATTTTGAAAGACATTCCACCTCCCAATTACTACTTTTGTACTGCTGTTAAACTCTAAAATATTTCAAATGTCAATCCTAGATTAAGTTTTTCTGACTGACTTACGATCTGTTTCTCCTTAAATCCTCTCACAAGAACAAGAAGTGTATAAAACTATTTTAAGATCTTAAGTTGAACTTAGATTTGACATATATCAGGCTTCGCAAGACACTGCTTCTTAAGAGTTTAATTTAAGGTCAAATCTCTAAATTCTGAATTGTTTCTCCTAAAACCCTCATATGAGAAAAATACACAAATCAGCCTAATGTAAGATCTTATTTCTGTTTATAAAGGACAAAGATGAAATCGATTATGCTTCTGAAAGACAAAGATAATGTAAATTCTAAAAAGCTACATTTTCCTCTGGAATGCACCATCAACAAACTCAACAAAATAGAATCTACACTTTCTGATATAACCAAAACAGACTGAATGCAGCTTTTATAGATCTGGCGGGTCTGACAGTAGTGTAGATTTATATAGGGGTTCACCGGGGTCATGGAAAAGGATATTAGAAAATTTAGGGAGCATTTTATTTCTGAAGTTTGATGTCAAAAACCATCATAGTGTAATGCTTTGATTTCAGTCAGCATTGCACTATGATGGTTTTGGTGAAAGAAATGGAGCTTAACTGTCTGTTTTTTTTCTTTTCTTTAAGGCGGTGTGATGTGATTGGTCCTTCATAAAATCAGATGACAGGACTGTGAATACACAAACAAATTGATTGCTGCCATAGCTGTGTTGGGCTCCAGGGCCCTCTTAAGTCACTCGGCCCTACACTGAACTTTATTGTCCCTTTTCGAGGAACGTCCTTAAAGTAATAAAGCTGCCATTATGCACTTAAAGGCACATATTATGGCACTGCAATGTAAAACCTACAGATAACATCACCTACCAAGGTACCATTCTAAACTGCGATAATTGTCTTAATATTCCATGTCAATAACATCAGAGGTACTGCTCCCTTCATAAACAGATGACAGAACTGTTCTTTAAACAAATGATTAACGCTCAATCAAACAAGTATATTGGTTAAAGCCTACACACCCACACAACCACTACAGGTTTAGGAGGGGCACCCTGGTGTTAGATTGAGGGATTTCTCCCAAGGTGAGCTGGCCTATCTTTTATAAATAAATATTGGTAATACAGATTTGGCCTCATTAAATGAGCATAATATGGAATTTGTTTTATTAGATATTCAGGGCAGAATTCGGAGGTGACAGAACCTTGAATACCCTGGTTTGTCAATCAAATCTGGGTAAATGTATTTGGATTAGCAATGTATAAAAAGTTAGCCTGAGATCTATGATTTTTGATTCATAGTAAACACCTTTGAAATGAAAGACATCAACACACAAACACTAAAGACACCAAGTCAGAACATTATACAGAGATAGGATATAGATAATAGCATTGCTATTATCAAGATCAATATTCTGATGGATTCATTTAATTTATGGCATTTTACACTTTTCCATACTACACTTGCCAAATACATACACAGTGAAAGAAAAAACAAACAGAAAATGATACTGCAAGAGTAGGGAGACAGAGAGAAAGAAAGACTTATATTATGAATCCTAATAAATCCATTTCTGATATTTCCATTTTCCCATAAACTGACACTCCAAGCCAATTCCCCTTTCAGACAAAAATCTATCTCCAGAAACCCAGAAAGTATACTGCAGTGGATACATTTCTCCTTGCAGTGTCAGCTTTTTTTTCCCCTCTCCCCCACTGTATAAATGCAGATCCACAACACTGGTGACTGACAATAGTATTTTCTGGTGGGAAGCCTGGCTCACGGCATGGCATTTTGGGGGCTGTATGTAATTGAACTCTCACCTGTATAAATAGTGTCTCTGTTAGGTGGCCACTTCACGACAGAGCTGCTCGATGGAATTAATAATCAAATCACACTGGGATTCAACTCATGACAGAGCACGGGGCTCCAGTTCTCACCCAGCTCATTTCTCCCCCCACGTGAGTGACCCGGGAGGTGTTAACTCCCATCATTTACAGTATTGTTCCTGAATTATTTATGGCACACTTCTCCCCACTGTGGGGAAATCAATGCAGGTGGTCATTTTATTTGGGCCTCCTTCTCCACCCTATTAGAACAAACTGTCTGGTTGCCAATTCACACCTCCCGCAGTAATGGCTGCGAGCTGGAGTCTCACACTCGACTCGGCCAAAGCCCTTCAGAGTGGCTGTGGAGGGCACATGAAAGAAAGTGAAGTGAAAGTTGAAGGTCTCAGAGAGACGACAGAAACTGAAAATGAATAAATAATCTCAACCTGAGGAGGAAAGTAAACGACCGCTTATAATAAACTCAAACTTATTTTTTGTGATCGGCTTACACTATCTAAATTAATAGTATCCAGGGGGGTCTCATGTCAAGGAACATGAAAGTGTGTGTGTTATGTCTAGGCATATGCATGTGTGTGTGCATATGTGTCTGTGCATGTGTGTGTGTGTGTGTGTGTGTGTGTGTATGTGTGTGTGTGTCTGTGTGTCTGTGTTTCTTATGTCTAGGCACATTCATGTGTGTGCGTTTGGGGAGGGGGCATTTGGTCAGCCCATCACTGGGGTCCGTTCAGCCTCATTAAGAGGACCATGCATATTGATGACCAGCATGCAGATAGGGCCAGCCCACTCATAAGACAGGTTAATGAATATGGCTAAAGGGGTTCATGGGAAATTACTCACATTTGCAACTCAGAGCGCAGGTGATTAGATCTCTCTTTGATTTCCAGATACTACCTAACGTTCATAGAAAACATCGTCCACTCAGTAGAGTCATGATGTAATGCACAGGACGCCTGAAGCTCTGAATGTCACCACTGAATGTTTCTGTTCATTAAGTGATTTTCAGCCTACTTTATGACATCATTTTTTTATTATGAAAATATCACTCAGTACTTTAACAAGTTCCTCTTTTTCATCCCATTCAATATGATAAACGTATGGTACAGATAAATAAAGATGTTTTTGCATTAAAAAAACTTGGTGAACTGCTGTGTTTTTATGTAAAACAATGTTGACATATTATTAGCCTGAAATCTATAATGTAGGTTTCTTTGCTGCTAGACTTTTTGCCAGTTTCCTGCTGGTGATACACATTTTATATTTCATAGGTTTTATATCAAATGTTTCAGCAGAGTAATACTTTGGGTTTGAATTTTAAAACTTTCATTTCATTTCTTCCAGTACAATATACACAGAAACATTGAAAGATTATTATTTTATCACAAAGTTAAGAACTCTCCAAACTGTTACTTTTTATCTCATGATCAAAATATGAGTATCTAGGAAACTTTCCCCCCTCACTCAGAATCTTGTTTGTTTGGCACCGTGTAACAGCAGGCTAATAAAAAAGCACTCTTTAAGTCAAACAATTGGAGTTGCCAGTGAGAATGAGGCAATAAAATCCATGCAAATGCAAACCAAAACAGGATCTCTGGCACTCCTGTAGCTAGTGACCTTTAAGTTCATGATGAAAAACAAATGTCAAGTGTCTAAGAGGGAGGACTGTTCTGGGCTTTGCAGGGGATTTGGTGTGTTGTCTTATAGGCCACATTAATTCAGGCCCCTGTCAATATCTCCCTGAAAACAGGGAGTTTGCGCACAAATCCTGTTTCGCATTTATTTAGAAAGCATGAATTATGACCATCTTTACCTCCTTCTTTTTTGTTTTGTTTCTGCATGTGCTCTGGAAGTAAAGTACATAATTATTTTATAATTACATACAGGTATTTTCATTTTTTTCCTAAAACATCATGTCCACACTACTGTCAATTTTTTAAAAATCATCTTTTGGCATTAAAGCAGTTTCTGTACTTGAGAATGAGAATACGTCAGTGACCAGTTGGTCTCCTCTGTCTTCTCCAACATCTAAACTTCATTTCTCCCATTTTCTGTCACCATATTTCAAAACAACTGATGGGCTTCATATCAGCCCTACTGAGAATAGGAGGGATATAAATGGCGTCCAACAATAAAATGCTCCCTGAAAGATGGATTCTCTTTCTGGGTCAAAAGTGCTCAATAGTCATTCTACATTTCATAAAACACTTACTCCCCACTGTGAGTCTGATCAAACTGATCATCCGATACAGGCTATCTATCTGAGCCGAAGCTCAAAATGATACCTCGTTTGTAAAGAATAAGATGGAACAGATGTCTGTGAGATGATGGAGGAAAGCTGTCAAATGCTGGATTGTGCATGCATTTCTTTTATACATCGATTTTGGATGAGAGTGGCAACCAGATGATCTCTAGGTAAATCTTGAGGTAAAGACAATTCCACAGCATAAAACAGCTAAAACTGTGAGGTAAAGCTGCACAGAATGCCATACAAAGCAAACATTTTTACACACAGCCCAACACACACATACACTACTCTCTGTAGACCTCACAAGCTCTGAACTACAATGTGACAAGTTTGGCTACATTAACACAGGGGTTCCAGTTCTGAAGGACATCTATAAACAAAATATTTAAACAAAGACAGACGATTCCATGTCCCTCTCCATCCTTCAACATAGCCAGGAAGGAAGCTATGTTTGTATTTCCTTCAGAGCAAAGGTCATGTGACCCTGTGTTATGAGCCATGGAAACCCTGCCATTTAGGTCCTCCAAATCCGATATTTGTATAGATCTTGGACACGGTTACACTGCAGTTGTTTTTCCTCTGGAAGATTAAAAATGTCCGAGCTGGTTGTTTTCAAGGACCTGCTTGCCTATTCACCCATGAACCACAGTTCCCTCACACATGACTGCTGACCTTCATAAAACACATGTTCCTGTTTTTGTTTTTTGTTTTTTTTTTGCATTCAGAGAAATCAACTATGCTCTGAGGAAGAACAAAACTTTGTTTTTCTGCAGCAAATACAAAAGTTCGGTTTGGGCTAAGTGTTGAAAATTTGGTTCAGTCTTCCACTCTCCATGCCCCATTTCTGTCAACACAAGTCAGACGCCATCCGCAAGCAACTCCCCGAGATGGATAGTGGAGGTGTGGAAATGTGTCCACACACAATTCTATCGTGGAAAAAAAAATTAGGAGAAGCAACATTACAAATGAGTTCACATATACAGTAGTTGGGCACTAACCTGCCCCCAACCTCCCTCGCCGTGTCTAGCCTGTTATTGTTTGGAGAGCCAAGATGACAAGATTGATGCTGGCCTGTAAATCACTGCGGCTCCGTCAGGCTCAGGAACAGCCATCAGTGGACCTTTCCCCATCACATATCTATCATCCCGCAGAATAGAGATTAATAGGAGGGGGCCCTATTCTTGGATTTGTTGAGGGCAGTTGCTTCTTGACCTCCGGTAAATAATTAGATCTCTTTGAGACTCCCTTGCTCCATGACAGCCGATGGGGGCTACATCTCAAGATTCCCCCCCTCAAAAATAACTGTCGTGTTGTGAAATAATGTGTACATAGTCTGGTCAAATGTATATTTCTGTTATCAAAAAACTGGCATGATGATGGTTTACATATAACAACAAAAGCCATTATAGTTGTACCTATACTATATATATTAAACAGTCATCATATTTATTTTAGTATGAAGCCCAAAAATAATACACACATAGAAAAAAAAATGTTTCAAACAGTTGATCAAATGACAATAAGTGCAAAAGTCAGGTAAATCATATATGTGGAAATTAGGGTATAAAGGCCATATTCATACTTATAGGATGGTGTGCTAAAATGCCAATGAGCCTAGTAATGGCCACTGCTCTGTTGGTGCATCATTTATGCCAAACAGCAGAACAGTTAGGAGGAAAGAGCTCTATTGTTTAACAAGACGGAAAACATTCTTCTCCAAAGCCTGAAGCTTGTTAAACATAAATAGCTTAACTCTTCGACATGTTTAATAAACCAAAAAGCATTACATTTTTGTTGTTGTTTTGTTTTGTTTTGTTTTGTTTTGTTTGCGCGTTTGCTCTGTGTATAGGAGCAGGACGCCTTATCCCATTTCCAGACCTAAATCTGCATTAGAAAGCGAAGTGCTAATTGGACGGTAAGGTTCCATTCCTCATGCAATTAATAACAAAAGGCAACTTTCATTATGGTTGCCTTGTTAAAAGGTACTAGAATATCGCTGCTATAACAGTTTGTACAGAAAGATGTACCACAGAGCAAAATATTATCAAAGCCCGAAGCCCCAGGGCCTTGAAGTTATTTTTATTTTCCCATAATTGAGTTGTTATATGACTATATGGGGCATGTTTTCCTTCAGACCCTCTCCTTAACATTTTAATGCCTACAGTGATCTGATTTGTTCAACTTTCCAGGTTTATGCCTGAGAGTAGGCGATAGGTCACTCTGTAGTAATGATCTTTAAAGGTTAATGAGATTGAACCTTTTTTGATACATTGTACCATATTCATCAGAAATGGGCGTGTAGCAATACAGAATTTAAAAAGCTAACTAAATGAAACAACCAATTAGAGGATGGTTTGGTCAAAAGACACAGATCTTAAACTGAAAAAATCCCCACCCCCAACACACACACACACACACACACACACACACACACCAGTCTATTCCACTGAATAGGAGCTAGCCTAGTTTTTTCTTCTCCTTATTCTTCATTGGTAACAAATTCAAGCATA
The DNA here is from genome assembly GCA_030347295.1 of Setipinna tenuifilis. NCBI lineage: Eukaryota > Metazoa > Chordata > Actinopteri > Clupeiformes > Engraulidae > Setipinna > Setipinna tenuifilis. The sequence goes on along the minus strand of CM059287.1, from coordinate 24,495,622 downwards.
AGCACAGTGCACTGCTGCATGGTGGTGGTGCAATTAAAGGCAATCCTCTTGCCATTCATTAGATTCCTTTATTTCCTGCTGCTTGATCATCCTTTGGAGTATTGTCAGGGTGAATTGGTTAAGTATTAGGGAAATGATTGATGATGAAGGCTAGGGGGAGAAACTTTCTGTGCTGCGTTGCAGATGCTTTGTGTGGGCTGGGCTGGGGGTGTGTGTGGCTTTGGGGAGAAGGAGTGGTGGTGGTGGTGGGGGGTAACACTTATTCATGTTTTACCCTTAACAACCCAAACGCTTCTTTCCACAAACACTCTCCAACACTAAGTCTGGCTTTCACTAAGGGTTAAACTGCCCCACTTACCTTGTTTAAAACAAGCAAAAGATTGTTTTTTATTTTTATTTATTTTTATTTTTTTTGGGGGGGGGGGGGTGACTCTGAAAACAATAGTTAAAAAATATTGATATCTCTGATCTCTGTCATTCACAGTAAAACAAGAGAAATTGTCTACAGTGTCAGTAGCAGTGTGGTGTTTGTTGAGACACTGTAATAACCAGCAAAATGTGGCTATTATTATAGCTGCAAGGTAAGTTATAGCGTAATGTAATAGAGTTTTATATTTAAAAATTGACTTATTGTTTAGATTATGGAGTGTCTTAAAAATTAAGGTGTCTTGATTCCAATAATGTCATAATAATGCACTGGATGTGCAATGTTTTTATTGTGTTTTAAGCTGATTCAATTGTTGGGTTAGTGTGTCACCTTTGCTATTTTTGCCTCGAGGTTTTGCATTACATATACATCAAATAGTGATGAAGTTATTGGATTTGTTGCATAAAATCATCTTATGTGAGGAAAGTCATATCCTTCCCTCCTTGCTAGACATGCCCCTGAGAAAAGGAAATTGACTGTTGTGCATAAAATAGTTAATGATTTCTCTCTGTCTTTGTTTGTGTTAATGTTTGAATCAAACTGTCCAAAACATAATATAATTGATGTCCGCTGTATTCTAGACAGCTCATATACTGATTTACAGTGTACTCTTCAAATAAGGCAGTCTCAATCAGAAACACTGAGTAAATCATACAGACTGCATGAGTTGCACAACACTTCACTTTGTTCTTGATACTTTGTTGAACAGCAGCTTTGCTAAAGGACTCTGCCAGACTGTTCTGTCTATGAGCTTTGGGGCTGATTATTACTTAACATGCATGGTCTCAAAGTGTGGGAACCATCTTCAGCAGGGAGACTGGAATGAACGGCTCTGGTTCCCTTATGTGCCATTCATAGTTGGCTCTCTGTCGTTCACACTCTCCTTGGCTCTTCACTGTTTTTTGCTGACTGGCATTGGTTTGTCTTAGGGAGAATTGTCAGAGATTAATTGCCATTAATGAATTGGAGTGAAATAAAAACATGGAATGGAAAATTACCATAGTTGGCATTTACTGTTCCACACTGAATCTGCTGTCAATAAATATATGTTCAGGTCCTACTGAGACTCCTTCTGTTATCTAAGACAGAGCTTGTACTGTTTCATTTTTTTGGTCAAAAAGATTTTTTTTCAGTTTGTACATCCAGACTTCAAAATTGACTTAAATATGTTTTAATGGTATGAGTTTGAAGGTTAATGTGGAGATTTAAAAACGTTTTTAAAAGACCAATGTGGAAATGGCATCTGAGCAGGTGTTGTTAGACTAAAGTTTGCAACTGATTTCCAATCATGCATGGCAAATAGGCTTGGGCTGTATAGTATAGTATAGTATAGTATAGTATAGTATAGTATAGTATAGCATAGCATAGCATAGTGAATAATATAAACTCACTGGCAAAAAAACAAACAGAGGAGGGGATAAAGGCTGCATATCTTGTAATTCAAACACTGTTAACTATGTCTTAACCCAGGGAGGCTCCTCCACACATTATCAGTAGAGGGGCTTAGACAAAGAGGGCTTGTGTGAAGTGGGGAGAGGGTTTTACATGCTGTTGGCTGGTCTGAGGCAACTTCGCCACAGGACGGACGGGCTGGCTTGCCAGCTGTCTTCTGCCACTCACTGTGATTTGGGCGAAGCAGAGCAGGCACCGTGCCACAAAGCCGTAAGCCGCCTCTGCCCATTCTTGTTACCTCTTTGAAAGGAAGTCTGTTGACCTCAGATAGAGAGTGGAATTTAAATCGAAATAAACGAGGCCTGGCATTTTATGTGATTGTGAGGACTTGACCCGTGCAATCCACGCTCTTTAAAACGCTATTGTCTTAAGGTGCTGTGATCTTGATGCGCATCCTCTGTCATTTTTTTCCCCATCTTCCCTTTTTCATCCTCTTGATTCCCAGGCTTTCTCCTGTTACTACAACAAAAAAGCTATAAAAGCAAAGCAATTCCTACCAGTTGCCACTGTGCACATTCTTGAGTCGTCCAAGGGGTGAGAATTGCTGAATTGCTCAGCCCAGGACATCATGTTTCAGTAAAAGGAAAAAAAAGAAGAAAACGAAAACTTACACAGCTGCCCACCCCCTTTTGCGATCAAGCAGCTCGAAGCTTAAAACCTCTGGCCACACCCGGTCAAGCGCACTCCACACCCCAGTCACACCTCAGGAGGGAGGACTGGATCCTGTGAATACCCAGCAAGACGCATGAGCAAGGGCACTTTCACATGCTCAGTCGTGGTGTGGGCCAGACAATAAAAAACAAAATGGAGAGGGGTGGGGGGTCTGTCTGGGCCCTCTCCAGCAAGCAGCTGCGTCTGGGTTTGAGCTCTGCCAACGGCTTCCGCTGCTAATTTGCACACAGAGCCCAAAACAGACCTTCCGAATTATTAACATGCAGCCCTTTTGTCAACGTTGAGAGGGATGACTAAGAGGCAATCCAGATAAAACAACTCAGATTCAGTTGTACCCTCATAATGGAAGGGATTATTTACTATATTTACCCAAAAATAAAAATTATATTGCCTTTTTTGCATATAAGTATTTAGATGAGGCAGATGTTTATTATTTATTTTGAGGAGGAAATATTTTGTTTGACCGCTGCATTCATTATGCTCATCAAAATTCAGAAGCTATTGTATTTATATACACATACCTAAGAAATCTCCATTTCAATTTAATCTTTTTAAAAAGTTTACTGAACAAATACTTCTCAATAACAGTCCCTGGTGTGTAAACAGCACACAAAAGTGTGCAGTCAGATTATTTTCAACATCTATTTTGGTCATCAAAGAAACTGTGAATTACTGTAGTTGTTAAGAACTGAAACAGTTGTCCCATAAGATTTACACCCTGAGGACTGCATCCAGTGCTAGCAAAACATCCCATGCCTCCACCAGAAATGACGTATTGAAAATAATTCTGTCCCACCAGGGGGATTTGTTCTGCAGACAAGGGGACAAACAGTGGATTTTCTTTTCCATTTCGTCTCCTTATTTTTTCCATCTCCCAGCTATAGTGTAGTGACCATACTGAGGGATTTACTAGTTTGGCGCACACAAAGTATATCTGTTTGTTCTGGCAGTAAGGATTTGGTGACAACCTGTGGTTATATTGCAATTTTAGTACAATAACAGTTGAGTTTAATAGTCAGCCAGCATTTACTTTCCTCTAATTTCCATTTTCTATCAGGAAACCACAAACACAACACACATGTGATTTTATTTTTCCTCAATCTTAGAGACCACAACATTTGTTCATTGCTATATTCCCACCATCAACCCCACTGTGTTGAGTTGCACACATGGTCAAGCCCTTCAATAAAAAGGGACCTGAACCCCAAGGGAAGGAAAACTGGGTGGATACAACCTTCAATTGAAAAAAAAGGACACTACACTTTTCTAGAAAGGGTTGGGGGAGAGAGCCTGGCAATGATTTGATTAATAAAAGTATGAAATTTACAGGCAGAGAATAATCTATAGATGTGATGGAGTGGAACATTTCTCATCAAACTGTGAAAATTTTCAGATCCCAGAAGAACAGCAGCACGGCAAAGTTCCATCCGCCCAAAGATGGGACTCTCTGGTACACAGACTTGATCTCAAAATGAGAAATTTGATGGCATACGCAGTGAGCGTCGCAAGCCTAATTTGAACATCTGAAAGTAGATTGAATGCCTCTATTCGTTTTGGATCATTTGAATGGCTTCAGACTGCCAATTTTGTCATAGTTTCTATTCCCTAGTGCACCACTCAAAAATTGATTTGAAATCTCAAATAATTAAAGGCAATGACATTAACCCATTCTTCATTATATTAGTTTCTTAGTTTTAAACCACTGTCTAGAATAGCAATGCTCATATGAAATATGTCACACCTACAATACTTTCTGCTTTTCATAATTACAGTCAAGACTGAAACCAAAATAGATCAAATTCTTCAATGAGCATCACTATAACAAAATGACAAAAATATACTTATTTAATACAGACAAAACAGTACCTATTATACACAAATTATACCTGGGTATTAACTGACAACTGACAGCCATCAAACATAGATTGGCTAATTAGCGAAATCACTTGTGTTAAGTGCACAAGCAGATAGAATACATGGCGTTTTTTTTTTTTTTTAACTTTCTGAACATTACATATTGTTAATTGGGTTGGCCTGTTACTGTTCATACACACTGAAATCAAACAGCAATGCTGTGCAGTAAGATGCTGTGCAGCAATGCTGTGCAGTAAGACCAGCCGAATAGCTCATGACGTTAAACATTTGAATGTTTTATCATGCAATCGCTTGAAAACAGTGTTGTTGCTCAGCTTGAGAAATTTTGGATTGGATGCCACCAAACCTTGTCATAGGTCATAACCATAAAGCAAACTGAATTTTAACTTTCCCCTGATGCTCTTGACGTTGACAACACTCTGCTTGTGTGAAAATGAATGATTTCCACCACTCTTGGCAGTAATGGTCTGAACCTTTGTTAAGAGTCAGGTAATTTTTGAATAGACTGTCAATCACTTCTCTGTAGTCTACATCTGTTAAGGCATTGCATGAAGCTTTACTAATGTTCTACGTGCACAGCTATACTAGCTGGCATCTAATACACACTATAGTCTATTTACCCAGTTTAGTGAAGTGTTTTGTTGCAATGCATGTTGGTCTGCACATCTGTGCATTGGACTACTGGTTACATGATATTACCATAGACTGTATGATATCACTAGCAATGAGACTGAAACATGTCGGAAGTCTGTTACCTTTCGCAAAAATTACCAGAGACACCATTGATTGATTGGCCGCCATTCCTGTCAGTATTCCTTCAAGGTCGGAATTTTGCAATTGATGTCAATTGGACAAATCTGAGCTCTGTTGAACTTCACTGTTGCTAACTTCCTTAGGAACTTCATTGGTTTGAGCAATAGACTTATGACACTACTGTTTCCAAATGGCATCATTCACACTAAGCAACTAACGGTGTTGGTAACTACCTTAGTCCGATGCATCGGCACAGGTGCTTTGCGACAGCAATGCTTGGACGATCCATCAGAAGTTGCATAGTTAAGTTGTATCGTAATGATTAGCTTGGACTTGTCATTAGACTATCGTGTAGGCCTATGTTTATGTGACTTCTTGCTTGTCACCTTTGGGCAAATTAGGCACCATTCAATTCATTACTGCCACCCACTGTATGAATGTTCTTACTTTAATTCACTTCACATTGAATAGAAGTAAAAAAAATAAAGGCCTACTCCACAACACACAAAAAGCTGTTGCAAAACAGTGTTGGAATATCAAAGTCATTTACGTCAGTGATCTGATCATGGATCACAAATCATGGATCCACGGCATCCACAATTAGGGCCTGTTTACATGAGAACGTGTAGAGGAAAAAACAACGTTTTTATCGGAAGTCCCTTTTGTTTAGACCAAGGGGGCAGGTACAGATGCGGAAGTTGAAACACCCATGGGGCGACAAAAAAAAACCCCGGAAAGGGCCCAGTAGCCTTTAGCATTCCATAGACGTCATTAATTTTCCTGTACTGCATGTATGTGATGTAAACATGCACGCAACGTGAGCAGATCTCACCAGAGTTTTACGTCTTAGGCAGTGTAGATGGAATTGCTATGGCGAGCATTTTCAAGTTTTCCACTCTGGAGGGTGATTTCAGTTTTTTGCATTTTTAAGCCCCAACAACACCGTCACCGTCTAAACCATACTAGACAGTAGAAGAAATGAACTGAGTGATGGCGTCGTTTTCAATGGGAGCCAGATTTTTGATTTTTCAAATTGGTCACCAGGGGCCTATTTCACAAAACCAAGATAAGTGATTAAGACGGGTTTACTTGGTCATCTAGAGGACTTTAGCCTTGAAGTCGTTTCACAGAAGAAATCGCATATAAGTTACCATGGGGATTTATACCTTGCAGCTAGCCTGCTCCCGACCAGGCTAAGAACCAGGATTAGTTAATTCTTGCCCCTTATTGGCTCAATGAACTGTCACTCAGAGACGCGGCCGGCCAGCCAGCAATGGTGTTAGCCAACTTTTAATGGCCTGTATGAAACACTTTGAATAGGCTAAATAAAACATTTTCTCTGCTGTTTATTATATTTGTTTGTTTGCTTATTATTATGCTTTTAATTTCTGAACCAATTGTAATCGAAAAGTTTATTTTATTTATTTCATGAATGAATACGCAAACCAACTTCACTTGTGTTCTCAATTAAGTCGGTGATCACAGCAGTATATAATGACAGGCTACACACGTCCAACACATTGCAACACAATGGCTTGCCCTTTTTTGCCCGACATTGCAGATGAGGGCTCTGCTCCGTCGGGGTGAAGTACTGCGCATGCGTCTTCTCAATTTCATCGCTCATTCTGGGATCGATCCATGCCGTCTTTTATAGAATGACGTGAACGCGCTCTTAACAGGATTTGTTACACCTGGCTTGGCCTAGCCGCCTCAACTCATCCGTGCTCGGCGTTAGTGAAACGTATTCAGCGTGTTTACATAGACAAGGCTAGGTCAAGCCCGTTTTCGTCACTTATCTTGGATGTGTTTAGTCAGGTTTTGTAAAATAGGCCCAGGCTACTGCTCAAACTCAAGAGCCAGCCTGGTGACGTTGGCCAACAAACCCAAATACAATAAACTGACTAGTAGATGCTCAATCACAAATCAGACGACATACGATAATTTTCTTAATGAATATATTTTTACCATCATCATAAGTACAATCACGTTAACTTGGATGGCTAATATTGTACTTCGGGACTTGATTCGAGGGAGCTAGGTAGTTAACATGTACATACAAAGCTAGCGTGTAGCTTAGGTTAGCCATCTTTATTTGGGCTTCGCTTGCATCGAATGGTAAAGATCCATACAGATAACAATCCCTCTTACAAAAAAATACAAACTCAATGCTACCTTTGTGGGAAACGTTACTGAAATGTTTCCCCTGACATGAACAGAAAACGGGCATGAGTATGGCTATGGCTTGTTATTCAAACAGCAACAGGTAAATTTTCCCCTATGCGACAGAAAGTTACTATCCGTCGCTTAGTTTGTGACGTAAATTTTCTTACAACACAATAGCCGTGTTCGGATGAGGGTAAATGTCTACAGACGGATGTAGTCAGCGATGCATTGTGGGCTGAAAATGTTGCATTATGGTTAGACTTTGTGTCAGAGTTGCCAGAAAGGCGTGGCGCTGTCACAAAAACGTCACAAGGTCAGATGACCTAAAAACCCATGTGATGTAGCTGCTTGTAGCCGCATGTAGACAAATCGTGCAAGTGCTTGCAGTTGCTTTTCCACGGCATTCACCCCCTATTCCGACATGTCATTAGTCAGACATACCACTATTCAGACATCCCACTATTCAGACATCCCGCTATTCAGACACTTTTTAGTACCGCTATTCCGACAGTTTCGAACCTGCGAGGATGACGGAACGAGTGCCAAAGGCGACTGCTTATCCCATTGCGCCACCCACGTGAAGGCGCGCGGACGATTTTTCTGAAGGTATTGACCGTTTGTCATGGTGCTCATGTAAACACACTTCCGCATCGCCTTCAACTTTTAATGCTAATATCTTTCAAACTAGGCGTCCAAATTAAGCGAAACACGATCGGTCAGCAGGAAGAATTATATTGCTGCTGTGGAAACTCTCAGATTGTTTTGTGATTTCAACAAAGAAATGACACGACGTGAATTTCTGTTGTGAATGCACTCATATATGTATCATGATTTTCTGTGCATGGCGATTTATTTTCGCTGCGTTTGAAGCACAGGCTTGGGATATATTGACTCTTTTGTGGCCAAATGTGTAAAACTGGACCATTGCAAGATTGTGGAAAAACTGGAGGACTGATTGGACTTTGACTACAGTCGGTTTTGCCTCCAGGGTAGGCCTTGGTTTTCAGCGTCACAATAAAACTATTCATGTCGGAAAAGCGGAATGTTTCAAAAATAGCAACATGCCCCTACTCCGACAATGGAAAAAAAAATTGTCGGAATAATGATATGTTTTTAAAAAAATTATAATGTCGCTACTCCGACAATTGGACGCTAATGTCTGACTAATGACATGTCTGAATAGTGACATGTAACCCTTTTCCACGGCTACAATCGTCTAACTAACGCCTCCGTGGTGATGCAACTTTGCCCTGGTTGGTTTAAAGTTCATTGACGTCTGGACACGGATGTTGTGTAGCGCTCTGTCACGGAACTTCTCATCTTATATGTACGTTATTTTAGTCCAGTTTGAAGACATATCTTTTCTCTCTCTTTTTAGCTTGTTCTGGGGCGTGTATCTGATGCTGTCAAGCTCAATCTTTTATTTATTTATGTATTTGTTAATCTCGTTTTTATTGTATTGCTTTGTGTCAGTAGGCTATACCTATTAATGATCTTTGGGTTATGGTTTTGCCGTGTTATTTTTCATCCTTGTGTTGTGCAGCACTTTGGGACATCTCTGTTGTTTTGTTTAAATGTGCTATAAAAAAAACGACTCGACTTGACTTGAAGTCTCAATGCACCCTACTACAACCGCCCGCCCCCTCCTTGTCCCTCACACACAACACATGACCTCTTCGCCATCTACTACGAAGATCAGGTGGTGTAAACGAAAGACTTGTGTCCGACTTGACCGGCGCCTTTTAAACACCCGCCCATGCTGCGAGGCGGAGTTCTTGCTGACTTATGTAGCCGAAGTTAGACAAACGTAGACAGACCGATTTGTTACTCGAACGGGCCTAATGACATGACAGATTTCCAATCGAGGCAAATATGTTTTGCGGTGGTTTCTCCTGTGTCCAACAATGCCAACATCAAGGTATGGAGTGCTCCCTATGAAAAAGTTATTCCATGTTAAAGTGACGTTAAAATGAATGGAATGCTAAAAGCTACTGGGCCCTTTCCGTTTTTTTTTTTTTTTACCGTTTCAACTTCCGCATCTGTTCCTGCCCCCTTGAAACAAACATGCCCAGTCATGTCCATGCGTTGGACCTTCAAGCTGCTCTGGCAGCTCTAATAAACTTACAGGAGGCATTACAACAAATGTACAGAATATGTATACATACAGAGCATGTATTTTTCATAAGCAAGGCTTTAGAGCAGTGGTTCTCAACCCGGGGGCACGAGCACGGGGTGAAAGGAGGAAAAAAAATCCTATTAGTACTATAGATATATTTCATGTTTACAAACATTGCGCATGCGCACGCAAATCCGGGGCAGAAAGTTATGCCCCGCCATAGAAAAAAACACCAAAGCCAATAATGTTGTTTGTTTTTGTTTGTTGCTTGTAGTTCACCTACTAACCCATCTTCTGTAGCCAGAAAGGCTTGTACAAACACCGTCAACATGTTCCCAAACGTATGTTTACATATTTGAGGCTTTGTCGATGTACTTTGTCTGTGTTTGGAATTACTAAACATGCCACTTGTTGACCTGACTGACGGCTAACAACATTAGTTTGGCTACTGCTAACAACAAACATATGAAAATAACATTGGCTAGCAGTAAACGGAACATACCAACTGATTAAGTGTTACTACCAACTGTTTTACTGCTTAAATCGGCCGTAGTCTACTTAATCACATTCGACAGTTCTGCAGTAGACTGATTAACACAGTGGTTCTTAACCTTGTTGGAGGTACCGAACCCCACCAGTTTCATATGCTTATTCACCGAACCCTTCTTTAGTAAAAAAAATTTTAAAAAAGATTTTTTTACTGGTGCACAAAATGAACCGTGCATTAACGGTTCCACCGAGGCTCCACCGAACCCCTAGGGTTCGATCGAACCCAGGTTAAGAACCACTGGATTAACATGAACACGCTAGGACATTGATAACCAGGCAGTAAACAATTAGCTAGTACTGCCGCTAGTGTGCCAGCAAAGAGCTTAGAGGTGCTCTATGCTCTTTTGTGCTAGATAGGTAAGTTCGAGTGACCACAGCTTTACTCAACTTTAGCCTAGTTAATCAAAGTTAACAATTTTACTGGCAAATGGATTAACATGCACACGAACAGCGAAGGCAGTGGTCATTTTACACGTACAATTACATGATTAATCGGTCCATAAGCGGACCATCTTTGTCCCAGTCCGCCCTTTTTATAGCTTGCAGCCATAACTTTCTTCGATGTTGGGCAAATGCATTCTTTTTCCTTGGTATGTTAAACAATCGCATGCCATTTCCAGATCTATTCGTGCAGTTTACCACACAACAACTTCTCGTCATTTTCTCTGGTTTATTTCTTCTACTGTCTATGGGTTTATCCGACCAACAGGCTTCCAACCTGCTTCTTTCTGCCCCGAACTTGCGCAGTTGCAACCATGGTGACGTAGGCGTGAAATCTATGTATTAGTAGTACTATTAGGCGCATTCGACTTGATGTAAACGTTTACATGTGTTCGCAGTCAGTGATGCATTGTGGGATGAAAATGTTGCATGATGGTTAGAAATTGTGTCAGACTTGCCAGAAAGGTGTGATGATGTCACGAAAATGTGACAAGGTCATATGACCTAAAAACCCACGTTAGTAAAACGCATGTAGACAAAATGTGGCTTGTAGATGCTTCCACACATCTACAAGTGTCTAACTAATACCTCTGTGGTGACGCAACTTTGACCTGGTTGGTTTAAAGTTCATTGACGTCTGGACACGTGTGTTGTGTAGCACTCTGTCACTGAACTTCTCATCTTATATGTACGTTATTAAGTGTACTTATTGTTATCCGACCGTTTATTATTAAGTGTGCTTGCAAAAAGCCCGGTTTGGACAAGACCGCCTACATTTCGGTATACCGTACCTCTTGTCGTTCGTCCGTTATTGTCGTTTTTCTAGTCTACAAAGAAAATCTCCTTGGCATTGTTGTCGACGAGGTTCATCTGACTTATAAATGGTAAGTGTTGCCAAGTCAACCCAGTTTACAGTATGTAAATAGCAGAACAACACAGTAATATCTTGCAAAGTTGTGGAGCTATTTCATTGACAAAATAGCTGCACGGTACATTGTCAGCGATAGCATATGGAATTTCGAGCTTTTGTGCAGTTACGTTTTTGTTTACTCATATGCACGTTACTATTCTCTGTCTTATACATGGACACTAATGTGATTGGTCGAAGCTTCGTCCAGTAGCAAACACAGGCATTTCACACACGTGGGTTAAGCCCGCCCTCTGAGAAATGGGTTTACAAGTTGTAAATTACAACACAGCTTGGCCAGACCAATGTTCGCAGAGCATTGATAAGTCGCATTAGCTAGGCTAGTTTTGCATAGTCATGATGGAGAAAACCATGAATGAATAAACTGTGGCAGCCCAAAAGTGTTCAAAAAGCAAGAGTAAAAGAGAAAGTGGCCGACAGAATGAGAAAAAAGTTGCGAGTTTGGATGAAAACCTGCAGGTAGGATGGGTGACTTCTTTGACAGTTTGAGGAGGGTGGCATTGGTTGGCTAACGTTGCTTCTACACAACGTTACTCTTACTTGCTAAAGTAGTTTACGTTGCGTTTAAGTCTTAGATATTGTTGACAGTGGTCTATTTTTAAACGCCATACTAACATAGTTTAGACTTCTATCGTACTATGGTAGTTGGACATTTTCGGGAAACAGTCGGACTCGAGCTGCTGGGTAGAATTCGAACATCCGTTAAACTACGGTGGTTTAATGCTAACGTCCTTTTTTTGGGTAAGGGACCCCTGATCTGACTGCTGAAGTGTCTGCAGGGCTGTTTATGTTCGCATATAGAAGCCACAAAACAATAGTCTTACTTGTCTAATTACTCTGACAAGTGTAGATAACCAAGAACAGAGGACGGAGGGAAAATGAGTAAGGAATTGAGGAAGCATGCATCATTTGCAGACGTTGGAAGGAATGATGGACCATTTAAGAAATGAGACATACCCATAGAATTTTTGAAATAGGCCATTTCTTGCACATTTTTTACTTCTGTGTGTGGTTACTTTCCTACCTCTTCTCCTGTCCTTAGCTTAGTAGGAGCTGACTATCTAATCAGAGTACTCTATCTACCTTATAGACTCGAGTCGAACTCGACATGTTAAATAGGCCATTGAGCCATATGACTGTCAGTCTGTAAACTATAAAGACCTACTGATGGAGGAGCACACACCCAGTTGGCTTGGGTAACAACTCTGACAGTCATATGGGTGACCATTGGCTTAGTGTGTTTCTCAGTTTATGGGCCAAAATCTGCACTTTGAATATTAGCAGGCCAGGTGTTTGTATACTTTTAGCCTCCATCCCCTGTACATCTCACCAAAGTGTATACAAGAGCCCTGACTGCATATGAAAACATTGTTTTGCAGCAGTGTCAGGTTTTTCCGGTGTAATTGCCATAGCTGGCTGAAAACATGTCAGGTCAGTTTCATAATTTAGGCAATACAAACGATGAGACACCACTACCACACTTAAACAATGTTGTACAACACGATGATTCCATGCTTCTTTGCTAAAGCAGTGAGCAGAAGACACTGCAAAATGAAGGAGTGTGTGATCTCTTTAAAAACATTGGCAGTGTCCTTCTAGTTAGCATATTAGAGCTATGTTACTTTGAACAGAGACATGACACATATCTCAGCTCATTATAATAGACCCACAGGCTGTGCAGCAAAGAGGATTTCACGTTTATAAGTGCACTTTCTATGGAAAGGCATACCTATACGATGTAAATGCTAATCCAGCCAATTAAGGAGTGTCTCAACCAATGTAATTATAGGGTCGGACATTTGACTTTTTACATGAATTTAATTTTATGCTGATTTGGAACATTTATCGTCATGAAGAATACATGCACTTTGGTCTATGGCTGGTTGTACACTAACACTGACACATTTGGCTGCTAGTATTGAAAACAACAAAACTAATTCAATGAGTAGCCACTTCTAGGATCAGTTCTGACTGACATTTGAAAAATTAGAATGTTTTTAGTTTGGTAACCAACACTGAAATTTGTTACTGGATTCCTATGGCAGCTTTCTAGGTTTCTTTCAAGCTCACACCAAAACAAAATAAGACTTGAGAAGGAGATCATTGAACTCACAGCTTGGATTATTCTCCTGTCTGTAGTCATTAGTTTGTATGCCAGTTTGGTATCCGCTGAAAGACCTTGAGGATTCCTATTGAAATTCAGTCATGCTATGCTAGGGTATGTGAAGTAAATTTATTTATTTATTTATTCATTCTGTTGCTGAGAAAAGGAATGTCTACGAGACCAGCCCATAATTCTCCAATGCCAAAAACACCCTCAATGCCACATCATTGCTGGATTACAGACATCTGACAAGTATGCCCACTGCTGTCAGATTTGTGAGGTGGAGAATCCGTTGCTGTACTTGACAACATGTTGAGATGCTGCACAACTAATCATTCATGATCACTCCTCCCTCCCATGCCAGGCCCCACTAAGCCTCATGGACAATGGCTGGAGGGCAGATTGGGAAGGGTGGTGAATTGTAACAGTTTATTAGCTAGATGTGCACTCTTCACAGCGAAGTACGTGTGCTCTTCTCATACCAATCACCGGTGAATTAAAGCACAGGCATGTGGGTTTGAATCATTGGATAATCAACATCCAACCAGTTTTGTGGTGTGACTGGATTACAGCCATTTTACTCAAATACATACAACATGAGGTGCAAACTTCCAAGAACAATTTCATGGTTTAAATCATATTCATGTTGATTGAAACCTTTTGTTTGTACTTAGTCTTTTTCAAAACTACAGCAGTATGTTCTGAAATAAGGAAATCATACTGCTGTCTACTTCTGTGTACTTGGTCAAAAATTCAAATCAGAAGTGAACTTGTCTGGCTTTCCTTTTCATTCCCCTGCTTCTTTAGTGTGTTATGTAGCGTCTGTCTATGTAGCCAGTGTGCGGAGTTACAAGAACACTTTTGACTTGCTTAACTGTATGGAAAATGCGTTCTATTTAAGAAACAATACAAAATACTTCTGATATAGAAGGTTGCCTATGGTGCACAAATGTGCAGTCTTGTAAACCAAAAAAATAGTTTTAAATGTTGCAGCAAGAGAATGCTACCAGCTATGAGAACAGAGAGTACAAGCTGACCAATGGCAGTGCGCTGCAGAGGCTTTAAAGCAACTTTAGCCATTCTAATGAGCTCAAAAATGTATAAAGAACAATGGAAGAAAACATAGAAGGTCTGCCTTAATAGATTATTGGAGCACTAATATAGCTATCTTTGCCAGTATGTTCAGTGTAGATTCTCCAGAATTTGCTTCTCCACTTACACACAGGCCTGTGGCAGAGGGGCATCATTCATCCTGTATATCCTTACCTTCCCCAGGCATCACTCTTCACAACACTGAAGTCTTTAATTTCTGCGTTAGGGTTCAGTAAGCAAATGCAAATGTGCTCAATGATTTGCATTGATAGATCATTCCTCAGTTTAATATGCCTTGCTATTCTGGTCAAAAACTCAAATTCCTTTTGGAGGCACCAGCAAGCTCCTGAAGCAAATCTTAATAGCATATGTGATATTAGCATGCACTCAAATGAGGAGCAAATTATCCAATAGTTCCCCAAAGATAAAATAACCTCCCCCATCCAGGTACCTGTATGATAGCACTGTTTGAAATCTCCACCAACATTTAATAAAACATGGCTTAACTTAAGCAATTTGTCACAGTGTTAGCCACAATGGAAGAAAATTAAAATCATTTCATTGCAAGGCATTATACAACTGCTATTAGATTGATTTTATTATTTAAAAAAAGCCTTTTGCATTTCAATTGTTTCAGTATGGGTTAAGGCTTTTTCTTGCCAATTTAAAATGCCAGTAATGACAACACACCATATAAAAGAAAAGGGATTAACATGTTATTTGGTGTACAAACATTTCCAAATAGCCTCAGGTTGAAATTTCCAAATGTGCTTCCAATACAATCACACATGATTTATAAGTGTAAGTTGATACAAATGTTGCATTTGGCCTGAAGAAATAGGTGCAATAATGTAGTAATCATTGCACATATACTGTTAAACCTGTCCAATTGTGATTATGATACCTCAAAAAGAGCACTGGCTTGGTGTATAACTCACAATGGACAGTAAATGATGACAACATAACATAGTGTAGTTAGTGAACTGGCTCAGATCACTGTCCTGCTAAGCAAAACCATTATTCTTCAGCCAGGTTGCTTGGAACATTACAATAACCACACATAATCCATTTGTCTTCTGCTAACCACAGCATGGGTAAAATCAGTGTGAGGCACAAGTATAAGGTAATGAAACACATTGCAGGTCATGTAATATCAACATGGTTTCAATGTTTGCAGTTTCCTTATGACCCCCTATTGCAAGTTGGTTTGTTGATAGCGGGATCTTGAATTATGAGTTCAGTTTGAGAATATGGAAGGTCAGTTGTTTAAAAAAGGCATTGCTGACATTAAAAGGAAAAAGGTGATAGTATTAATCTTTGTGAATATATCACTTTGCAATTAGTTAAGCATGGAACACCGTATGTCCTTGGCATGCAATATATCAAAAAGGTATGAGTAAGGAAAAGAATCACCTGGTACTAGATATGACTTTACAATGAGGCAGTAACAGAGATATTTTCCTATGTACAGTAAATAAGTCTTCTTACAATGTGTAAGTGAAACCCTCACAATATATTCGACAGTTGTGGTAGAATGTGTGCATTTATGAATTAAAGTCAATGTTATTGTTGTATCTATTGCTTATCTGTCCCACATGCTGTTTACAAGTAATGCGTAAAGTTGTTAAACACTGCTGCATGATGGGTAATAATTAGAACATGGACCCACATCCCACATTAGTTTCTGGGCGTTGATCCTCCCTCTGAATTGACACAACTGAGCCAAACTCTGCCCATCTTAAACCAGCAAGCTTTGCTGGTCAACACTGTGTCCCAACACACAACCAGTATTGCTGAGCTACACTGACTTTAAACCTCCACCAGGCAAAAACAGCTTACAGCAGCAAACCAGCTAATGCTCTGTTGTACTGTTTGTTTTCTCAGCAAAGGTAATCAGGCATTGTGGGATGAAGTGTATGTGTGAACACAGCTCAAGATCAGAGAGGCAGCTTGATATATCCATGCTAGCCATCACCTCACAGGTTCTCTTCTAAAACACGTCTTTCAAAGAATTTCCAATACAGGCCATGTTGAGGCAATTACATTTAGAACTACAGTAGATGCACCGCATAGCGGTACATGGTATGACCGCCATAGTGTGCTGTGAAGTTCAGCAGAAAAAGCCAAAAGGTTTTTTTATAGCACCCCCAATAGAACAAATTTTACAAAACATATTGTGCTTGAAGAGGTTGGAGTAGTGGTCCTACATGGCAAATTTTCCATGGGTGGTGGAATCGTTGGCGAGTGGTGTGGTCAGTAGCCGTTTTAGGCACGGGCGAACAGGGCAACCACGAGCGCTTGGGGAAATTAAAATAAAATAAAAAGCTCTGTGTGTCATATCGCTGCAATCGGCACATTGGCGCCCCCTAAGTGAACTGCATGGCATGGCCTAATGTGTTTGATGAAAAGAGGAATTGGGTTTCTATACTTCATCGTTATGCAGTTATTAGCCAAAATGTAATTTATGGAAGTTATATCGCCCCCTCTGAAACAAAATTTATGAAAGGTAATGTGCTTCAAGAGGTTGGAGTAGTGAGCCGATATGGCAAATCTGATGCAATAATGACTTTCTCTATCCAAGATACTGATGATTCAAACCATCAATTTTTACATGTACAATATTGCCTAAGTGGTACTACATGGTAAATTACAATTTATAGACTGAGTGTATACACCTTGTCAAGCTGAATGTATAAACAAATTTTGTTCTTCTTAATTGAAATGGCTGGCGAGTTTTTCCGAGCTTATTCTGTATCATCCAGATGGGGCTCCATCCCCTAAAGGTTTCATGTTTTCCGGCCTTTTAGTGTCCCGGGAATCCTCGACACAGAATTGGTGATAAAAAGCAGAAAAAAGCAAAAAGTAAATAAATAAATAAACCTATGTGACCACTCTAATCATATGCTAGCGGTGGTCATAATGATAAGACTTATGATTAGAAATACTTTTACTTTCAGCTTGAAACACCACATACTGTCCTTGGGTATTTATTGAAGGCATCTCATCTGGAATTGGGTAAACATGACAAAAAACCTCTGTCAGTCTGCCAAGAATTTACTAAGTTCTTCGTGAACAAGGTGATATGCAATAAACACACAAGACTGCTGTTATCACAGTCTTGCTGAAGGCTTTTGGCCGGCTTGCTGGACCTCACATGCTGATCATTAGACGAAGGGGTTTACTTTGGCAACCTAATGGTTTTCATCATTCTCAGTTGTTCTCACCACACTAATGACTGTTTCTAATCAATTGTTATGTATTTTCATGACGGGCAGAAAATTGTCACGTCAGCTAAATGTTTAGCCCTGTTTGCATTTTATTAACCATGTTCCAATGCTTGCTTAATGTGTTGCCAAATTGACTAACAGTAGGGTATGGGTTACTTAACACACATTATTATGGGTCCTTATAATTAAGCTGAAAGCATAATAATCATATTGCCATGCCAGTCCAGTTTTGATATGTATTTGGTTCATTAGATATATAAAAGCTTATGCTGACAGACATCATGCATGATGTAATGAAATCAGCTGTACGATGTTCTTACTTGCAGAAATTAAAAGCCAGTTGACATTTTTAAGGGAACAGTTTAACATGCAAATTGAACCCCTGCAATGAGTCCCACAGATGGCATGGCTTTCTGCAGGCCAAATGATGTCACAAGCGATGATGTGACAGATGCCTGAGATGCTACTTCTAAAAAAATAAGAATAACATTTAAACATCCCTGTGTTTGACTTACAATGAAATAATCTAGAATGCATTGTGTGGCCGTAGGACCTAAATAGCTATGCCCTGTCAATGTCAAGTATACCATTTAATAATTTGAATTATGGAAATGAAACAAAAACATAATCAAGCACATGCTTAGTGTCTACCTGAATACAGCCCTCTGATAAAAATTGTGTGTGAAAAATAGGCAAAAAGTGTCATCCTGTTTCTTTAAATGTTAAAATGTCATTGTGCGAAATATTTGTGTGTAAACCCACTTTAAATGTACATCTTATGGGTTTCTAGGCCGTAAGCATTACGGTTTTATATGTATGGTAATAGAAATATCTTATTTTAAAGCATAGATATTACAGTATGCCAGGTGTTAAAGAATATAGCCTTCTGTTCTGGAAGTGCATTTATCATAGAAATGATGGCATACAAATCACTGCTATATCACAAAATGTCCCTGGCCAAAATTGGCTGGAGGCAAGTGATATCTTCAAGTAAACAGTATATGAAGACCATATCTTAAAATGATAGATCACCTAATTTTGTTCTGACAGAGGTCCTTGCCACAACAAACATCTGTCACTGAAACTACAGTTCACAGAGAGAGCAGGCAAATACTGGAGATTTGACACATGGATAGTCAAACCAATTAAAGGGAAATTATATGGCGTGCCCCCTATTAACATGGTTTGTTTTTTACAAGCCTTCCATCTTGTGTGTATACCATCTACCATCAAGTGATTTATTTAAGACTGTAATACTAGAGATTTTTCATAATGCTATGAACACAATGACATCTTCAATCATAAGTAAAGGATTGGGCAAAATAATTTTATCAACAACCATGTTGTTGTTTTATATGCCACATTAGGACACTGTTGTAACATTTAATTTCACATATTCAAACAAAAAATAGTGCTTTGATGATGGCATGTACCGCTGAATTCATAGTATCCTGCTACTGACAGCTTTATCTCTTTGTTCATTACAACATGCAGTTGTAGTCGAGTGTGATGTATGGTGCGGGACCCGCCACAGTCCACTACCTGCTTTATTACACCTGGCTGGTTCATGAGTGCCTTAACAACTTTGTGTTTCTGTGTAGCCTCATGTAAGGGGAGCCTTCCCTTAGGGTACAGTGGCCCCACACAATCCATCTCCATTTAGCTTTTTCTTTCCCCCTCTTCCCACACTCAAAAGACAGGGTCTTGTTTCTTGGACCATTTTGACAAAGTAACGTCCTCGATAGTAATAAACCAATTAAAAATGATGAGCACCTGGAGTAAGTGGGATGTTCAGTCAGGCTGAGAGAAAGCCCTGGGGTCAGAGTTTCACATTTTAACTGCACCTAATTTTGGTTTCCCAGCAGCCATTCAGCACTATAAAAAATATGCATTTACTTTCATAAGTTAAGTTCTGTATATCACAATTACAGAACTAGGGGCTGGTCAACCTGGCTCAATTTGACTCAGTTACTCAAGCCTTACATGAGCTGTTGTCACTGCATATCCATTTGAATATAAATTGTGAAGTCATTTCATGTACACAAACATGCAAACTAATTAACATGTTTATGTCACTTTTGTAAAGTAAAGCTTTCTTTAGTTTTTTGTATCTGTTTTTCCATTTATTTCACTTCTTACTTTAGCTCAAACAAACAGTCACTTGGTTGAGTTAAAATGCAAAAGATAAACAAACATTAAATGAAGACTGACCTGCCACATGATATCTGATGAGCATTCTGGCTGTAAATCCTTGCCCTATCTCCACTAAAAGGAAAAACAGTTTAATCATAAAAACATGGACGAGCAAAACTTAAAAAAAAAAACACTATTCAAACTCGCTGCCCTTCCTATCAAAAACACCCATTATTGATGTTAACTGATACCCCTGATATTTTCTATAATAAAGACTCCCTGCATGTAATGAGAGGCCTGAAGGCAATGTCAGAGGTATGAATTTATTACATCTTAACAACATAATCTGTAGTGTGACATTCTCTCTACTTGACTTTCCACAAGGCTAACATTGCTTTGGTGGCAGTTGGAAAAGGCCATGTGCTTTGTTTACCCCATACACAGGCCTTGACATGTGACATTCATGTTGCAAATAAGATGTGAGTGTGGGTGTTGGGTGGTGGGGGTGGGGGGTGGTGCTGTTGGGCAGAAGTGGACTGAACAGTTCTAAACTAGGTTCCATTTTGTTTTGGGGAAGCCTTTACATAGCCCATATATATCTTTTTTTTTCTCTCCAACAAATATTATTTTCCAATATTTCGATCAATTTGTCTGTCATCCACGCTGAGAAGTGGGGGGCCAGCAAAAGCAATTTAGCAGGTGAGGTCCAAGATAGAAATGTTTTAGGAGCCCTTGTCACATGCTGTATGAGAATTTGAGCAGTTTTATTTCCTGGTAATGTTGGGGAGGTGATATCAATCATTCCCACCGACTTCAAACACATTCTACTTTTTGTACTTTTTCCCTTTCATTTTTTTTCCCAGAGCTGTTTTGAAACATGGTTCATTTGAAGTCACTGGGAAAGACTGTTAGAACACTTTTCATCTGTTGGTTTTCACTGAGAGTGGAATATACAATAACCTTTACAACTACAATACACAGTAGCTCATATGACAAAACCTCTGCTGTAATGCATGTTTATTGACATAGTTTCAATTCCATCTTTTAGGTTGAAACAACAAAATAATCAGTAGTTTAAAACAACAGAATGATCAGTGTCAATGGCGTAAGAATGTATCTATGTAACTGTATGTAACTGTTTGTAGCTTGAATGTAACTGTTTGTAGCTTGTCGGGCCAAAATTACATCAAACCATTGTACAAATAGAAATGTGAATCAAACCCATCCAGTGTACCACATACAGTATATCACAAGGTATTATAAGATGACACTTTTATCCCATGCTACAAATGCTGATTATAATCACAGCACTAAAATAACATAAACTCCTACATCAGTTAATAGACTGACAGGCTGAGTATATGATAGGTCTGCAGCTATCAAAATAAAAGTGTTCTGTACTGATTTTTTTTTCATCCAGCTGTCTTTTGAGCCATCCATCAGCAATGAAGCATATGGTTTAGCATGAAGCCCATCAGCATGTCTGTCATTCATTCAATTACATCTTTTTGCCCATCTTTTTTTACCTTGTGAAATGACTTCAATCCCACTCTCTAGCACCTTACAATGCATGCTTATAGCTAATTACACTTTGAAGTATTTCCTTTAAAGCAAACATGAACTTACACCGTTTAATATGGGAACATTTGAGGATTAAAAAAATGTTGAACAGATACAAGCAGACCTAAGGATGTCTGCATATGCAATGTCTTATTAACATACCACAGATAAACAATAAACATCCAAGCTCATTTGCATATAAATATGAACAATTCATTGGTGTATCTCAATTCCTTTCACACATGTATGTGCTATCAGCTTAAATTTGTGGCACACACCAACATAATCATTATTTTTTTATTGAGTAAGGATCTGGCTTTTTTGTTTGTCACAAAGGCACATAAACCTGCTCTTGATTTTCTGCACATTGTTTTTAGTTAATGATTTTCAGCTGTTTGTTGTTCCTCTGATAGCACGAAAATGTACCATATGCTCAGCCAAAAGACAAATGATTAGCAAATGAAATTCCGGACAGCTGTCTGACTGAAAGCGTTTGGTTGATAGCATTCTGCTATCATAATTAGCTTAAGCTTTGGGTTAATTAACTTTCTACCTGGATATGCATAATAATGCCAAACTGTAGAAAAGCATGGCTCTTCCTCCACACCAACAACAGTGCCAGCTTTTATTTGGTATTTCAAGAACATATTAGAATTTCAAGAATGATTAATCCTGGGAATATTGTCGCATACTGTAGATTTTATTTTGCAAGCTAGATAATACTGAAACAATTGGAATATATTATAGAGCAGGAATAGCATTTCAAATTGTAATTAAAGTTTCTGAAAGCAATCACTGGTTTTAAATGCTTCCACTGGCAGGGGTATCAGGAACACTGAATGGCTTGTAAAGGCTGGCTGTACAAAGGGCTACAGAACATTCCACTGCAGACTCTAAAATAGGAACAATATGAAGGGCCCATGTTAGACCTATGTTCAAATATGTCTGGTAGCTGGTAGCTTTGTTCATTTAAAGGAAATCATCTAAGACTGTGCCTAAAACACAGGGTTCACATAAAATTGTAAAATAAGGGTCCATATTATGGTTGTGTCAAGCACTAATTTAATATAACACACTCCCTCACAAGTGCTTTGAGTGCCCTCATTATGCGATTTAGGAGATTTAGGCAAAATAATCTACGTTCATAATTCTCAGTTCCCTCTGTTTTGGTCTCCACTGTCACACTGTTATGAGGAAATGCCTGTTTCATAATATTCTGTCTGCACTGGGAGCTGTCACTCCAGCTTTTTTTAACAGAAGGGTAACCTCAGTGAGGTGAAACTAGAGCACGGTATTTATTTTTGGAGCCGTGTGGTTTGTAAATCAATTTACTGGTTGTAGAGTGCGGCACCAGGAGATGACTCTGTCCCACCCCTCTTCCCACTCTTGTTTGCATGATTTACCAAAGCACTCACTAAGATGCTCATCATCTTAAGGGGACGCCACGGGCCCAGGGAGTACGCAGCCAGCCTGAGAATATTGTGATTTCGAAGTAAAAACTGTAGTTTACATTTCCCAGAGCAGCAGAGAGCCTTGCAATTAATTCTGTAAGAAGTCATGCTTGTGAAGAACACACTGAAAATAGCCAGCCTTGGAAAAATATGGGCTCCACCACGTATGTGAGTAGGCACACTAAATATTTGGGAGCGACGTCTTTTGATTCTCCCCAAGAGACGTACAGTGTTCTCCTTCACATTGTGTTGAGACATCTATGGCTATGATTTTTTTTATTAAGGTTTATCTTCTGGTCAGTCAATGGGGTCCAAGAGAGCTCCTTTGGTCACTTCATGAAAGTTTTATTGGGCTGTCAAAAGCCATTTTTCAAAATTGGCATCATTGGGGGAGATGTTGAGGATGCCATTTTCTCAGTTTGTCTAATGAAAGCTATGGATCCCCCAGTGGCTTTGTTTACTGGGCAAGGTGTTGTTCTCGGGGTGCTAAGGCACTTCCATGGGCCAATTCAGTCATCGCAAGCTGCCTTAAAGACATTTCCCAAAGTCACTATGTTCTACAATGTCAGTGAAGCTTTCGGATTCATTGTGGCTAAATCATAAAAAAACAGGTTTGATGAATGTCAGCTACTAAATGTTACTGCTACATTTATACAAAAATGTGCTGACGTTACATGTTATGGGATAATAACCCTGACGTTGCCCAAACTCTATTAGTTACCTGCAAGGCATGGTAATTTTGTTCACAATGTCTTAATACGTCATAGAAACGTACCCTTGACCCTGATTTAAGCTGCATTTCAGAAGCAAGGGGTTCAGCAGAAACTAAAATGCCATGGAATGCTAATTATGCATCAGGACAAAGTTTAGATACTTGTTTATGCTTGATTGCGTATATCATATATAAATATGTGCAACATACATATGTATTAAGTATTATAACAAAGTCCAACCTTTTACTGATTACGTACTTTAGCAAAATTCAAAACCAATATAACAACTATCTAACACATAAAACCTAAAGTGACCATAGAGAGCATGAAGTAGCAACCTTCTTACATGCACTATTCATATAATAGTCTGTTGAAGAGATTTATTTAAGCAATATGACATGAGAGGACATGGGGCTGGTAAAGAATATCCTCATGGCTCTGATTCGACCATAAGCACAGAGCAGGAGTATATTCCCCTCCTCCGTTTGCTCCCAGTCCTCGCTTGGATATTGTCAAATAGAATGTTATAAGATGGCTACTTGCCACAAAAGAGACGTTGATGCCTGCTATTCACAGTATATGAAACAAAGAGAGATTGTTTGCGGTGATCCTAGGTGAGGTTGTTTCCAGGATGTCTTTATTCATGTATGGAATGCCTCTTGTCCTATCAGAAATTAATACATTTTTCAACATAGTTGTATAATCAACCGTAAACCATGTGAGCAATTAAAAAAACGTAACATTTTTAAGGCATTGTCAAAGAATTATTTGGAACGTCTGAATGGCTAAAATAACTACCCAACAAAGCACTGCTTTTAGTTCAACTTGCAGTACTTCCTCGACAACAAAAAAGTATGTACTAGCCCTGCAAAGGTTGGATAACAGTTTTCCCTTAAACAAAGAGCTAATAGAGAGGGATAAAGCTTTTTGGTGATATCCCTTAACTGAAGAAGGATACGAGTCAATTATGGGAGAGTGTTGCTGCTTAGCCCTTATCTACATATGGCACTAAACATGGATTTGGAGTGGAGCTTTCGGGGGGGGTGAGTACTTCGGCACCCAAAATTCAGAAGGGAATACCACTAATTTCCTATCTTGTTGAGAGGGGGAAAAATCACCAGCTCTCCAAAGCCTTTTGCTTAAGAAGTGCTGGCATGTGTGAGGGAAGATTACCATCCCAAAAGAGTAATCAAGGTGTGAGTTAGTGGTGCAAGTTAAACTGAGACAATAATGCAGAGGCCGGTGCCCTGGGATTTGTAAAGTAATTGTACTGCTGACATGGACAGGACTTAAGGCTACAAGCCTGTCTTATTTTCCATTCCTGCGCATGGTTTATGCCCCCCTGCAAATCTCTGTGTCATTAACACGGATCGGACGTGGACACACCTCCGGCGCTGAGGTCTGGTGGGATGGATTTAGCGTGCATGTTGCGTGTGGCGGCTTGGTCAGTATTAACTTAACTCTCTATGGGCCAAAGGCTGACTGGGTTTCAGAGAGTTATCACCCTAACATTATCACCCTCAGTTTAACATGGCTGGTCATTTACTACTTCTCAGTTAATATGAGTACACCTGTATTTTAAAAAGAATTATAATAATTCTTATTTAAATAAGCAGCCTTTAGTCTTTCTAAGCAATAGATAGTTTTTTTTTCTTCCTAATGGTTAGTTTCAGCCATAGCTGTAGAAAAGCACATAAAAATAAATGGTATGGTACTAACAGAAGCTTAATATGTATGATATGGCTACACGTGATCCCTGCAACTGGCAGTAGTAAAGAAACAGTGGGATGCATTACCATAACCAAAATCATCCCTGTTTTCTGTTTTCAGTCAAAATGCAATGAGTCATAAAATATTGTGTAACCCAGATCATAACAAGCCACGACAATGATAACACAACTGTATGTCTCTCACAACGCTTCCAAGATTTTTAAATTCACTGAAAATTTACTACAAATCAAGACCATAAGAAAATGATGACAACTGAATAAGTATGACAACAATATGATAATGCCACATTATCATAACAAAGGCCCATAGAACAGAAAACCTCAGATCAGGAAATTATTGTTTAGGGGAGTTTCTTTGGTTTCTTTGAGAAAATCTTGGTTAGTTGTGATTGGTTAAAATTATTGATTTCCAAAAATGTCTTCCTAAATTGAATAATTTATTTGTAATAGTTATTTGTGTTGTGGGTGTTGTGTAACTTAATTAGCAACAGCACTCCTCAGCTCTAAAGATATGTTTTGTGTAGTGAGTGAAAGGCAAAGGTCAGGACCACACTCTTGCAACCTTTTTTTCTTATTACAAATTGCAGCGTTTGTTCATTAGTTTCTGTCTCCGGAACGCCACTGCTGCCCAAAGGAGCATGGCCTTGGCCTGTTGTCCCTCGGACAGTGTTCCATCATGGTCCATTGCCATTCCTCTCCTTGCCGAAATTACAGGTGTGGGGAAATGCAGAATTAGAAATGGGGTCTGATGCTGCAATACGTGGCAAAGCTATGGCTTTGTTGATGACAGGACAATTCCATTTTTGACAGTTTAATTTACTTTTGCCAGTGGACAAGAGCAAAAGGAAGGACGTGGGCCGAGAGCCACCTGCCCCTTCTCAAAGTGGTTCTCACGGCAGACTGTGGGAACATGACACCCTCTGACCGGCCTACTCATAGGAAAATCGAATGGTGGTGATATCATCTGACCTCATAAAATAAGAAGTGAGGGGAGGGGAGGAATCAGCACATCCAAAATGGAGCTGACAAGTATAAATCTGATATCAAATAATATATCAGAGCTACTGGGTGCCACTGGGCACGGGCAGTTCATGGGTTTGGTGGGAGGAGAAACAGGAGGTCCAGGGCCTCTTTGGGAGGGCTGTCTTCCATAGTCATATTGTAATTTACACCTATTGATGGAGGCAGCGTTGAATGCTCACAAACCTGTTTTTTTTTCACAGTGACTGACCATCATGAATAAAAAATAACACCAAAACATGCGCTTTTATTTAGGCTGTGGTAAAATTACCTACTCAGAAAAAAACCCTGAAGTGTTCACTGAAGACTAACAATTGTTATGGGGTGTATTCAGTGTAAGTGGTTTGATAACTAATCTAGATAGGTAACTTAACATAAGTGGTAAACCTCCTAATAGAAGAGATTTTTCACTAGTTTTACCTGGAGAATAAGCCATAACACCAATCTATTAAGAGGTTTACAATTTTCTCTACCTGTTAACATACCCAGGTAAGTGACTAAAAGCTACTTTCTGGAATACCCCCCAGTATAACCATGACACTACTTTGTGATTAGGTAAAAACATATGTGTTTCTTTTATCATGCTTTCTGCACCATCAGCATTTTGGTTTATGTAGATAGAACAATATCAACATCCCACAGCAGAAGCCTAGCAGTGCAGCAAATGTAATGGTAATGTACACAGCAGAACTTGTTCCGTCATTCCTGGTCTCTTTCCCCTCCCAGGCTAGGTTAATTTGGATTGCTTATGTGTGAGCAGGTTATATGTGTCCTCTTCCACTGTGACATTTACCCACTTTCTCTTCCTCTGAAAATGGCCAGCAGTTGTCTCAGCCCTTCCAATCCGAGCCCTTGTTTGCGAGCATCCCAGCGCTCCTGGAATAAAATTGAACCTCATGAATAGAACAAAGGTGTCAAAGTGTGGGGTTGTGGGGTCAGCCACCCTGGGTGCAACTTTATCAACCCTTAGCAGGGGAGAACCTAAAAGTGCAAGATAATCAACCTCAGGCTCTCACTTCGGCCAAGAAAAAGTACACAAAGCAGCAAGGAGGCGGCTATAAAACAATTTTGTCAAGCAAATACATGGGCACTGCTGTATATTCCATCTTGGCAAATTCAATAATGTATTTGTGAATCCAAGATAGAAAATATAAATCACTATTATATAAAAAACCTATATGATGCACACATATCTAGGTGCACAAAATGGGTGAAGCGATTAACCTTTTTTCAGTTATACTCTTCAGTCTACTTAACATAAAAATTAAATGACTACCATGTTGTCATCAAATGTTTACTGCTTCTTCTTCTTGTTGTCTCTTTATTTTGCATAGGTGGACCAAATGTCCACCAGAGCGGCCAGGAAGGTGGGCGTGAGGGATCACTAATCCATGTCCAAAGCATATTAATAAAAATGTAAACTTCCTTTTTTTCAAGATGACAGTGAAATGCACAAGGGCTTGGTTTGAATTTTCCATATAATGTCTATGCTAAGTAAATCGAGAGCAAAACATTGCCATCATAAGTGCCTCTCTCCTTCACAAAGGGGACGGGATGCGGCTGCTCTCAGTTGTCTCTTGGCCTTTTGCTTCAGAGATTGTCAGTGCATGATCCAGGGCCTTGACATTCACAGAAGTGGGGGATGTTTTCTCTCCTCTGACTGAGCAGTCATCGACAGCATCTGTTTCTCTGGCAGCTATTTTAGCACACACTCTCCTGTCATTTTAGAGTTCAATATCTGCCGCGCAGAAGCAGAAAAAAATGGGATGGGTTGGCCCATTGTACTTGGTCTTTTGACCTCCGTGTTGCCCATGAGCGGTGAAGGGGAACTTTTGACGAGCTGTGTCAGATGTGACAGGCAATCTAGTTGGGTTGAGTGGGAATGTGGCGTACAAGTTTGAAGCCTGAGTTTTGGGGCATTTTTATAGTAGCTCTCTGCATTTAAACCGACACCTGCCTCCCTACCCCCCCGTTGGTGAAAGTCATGTGTTTGCATTGACACTGCCCACTTCGTATGTTAAGCAGGGCCCCCACACCACCTGATGTCCTAGTGTGTAATTACACTGCTTTCATTAGCTGTTTATTGCTTCAAGACTATTTCAAGGAGACTGTTTTTTCGTCTATTATTTTCTGATCCATTTTATTTGTGACTACAATACACAATAAACTATTCTTTTATTCATGTAACTCAAATTACAGCACAATAAACTATCCTTGTATTCATGTATACCTACAGGAGTCGAAAGAGAAAACATACATGTATATTTTTCTGGTTTGTCTTTCCCTGTGGTATGATCTGATACATTAACTTGATAACGGCTAGTCCTGAATGCATACGTGTGTCCTGCAAGCACAGACCTGACATTCCTGACGTCTATTAGTGGTTTATTTTTCTAGGGTGCTTTCCTGTAGACATGTTCTGATATAGATGGACCTGATTAAAATTTAGACTGTTATTGGCAGTATTAGGTTGCTCTTGCACAAGAACGTCATCAATGTATGAACTTGGCAGTCGGTCTGTCGTTTTTGGCACGCAGAGTAAAAACAGTCTATAACTGTGTCTTTATATACATGGCACAACAGAATGCACAGAGAGGAGTTTGGTGGTCACAGTCAGTGGTTATGAAAACAACCCGAGGTAGCTGTAATATGACAGCTCCCCACCACTGCCTTTTCACACACAGTAATGCACACACACACACACACACACACACACACACACACACTGCACACACACACATGCGCCACCACCAAACTTAACGCTGTCAAACCAAATGCAGTTGGAGGGTTTCACTAATGACTTCCTGTTAAAACAAACCAGCAGGAAGTCAAATGAGATCTTTTCAGTCATGGAGTTTTATTCGTACACATGTGTGCTTTCAGTGGACCCCCCTCATGACTCTCAAGTACTTTTAAGTATTATATCAAATACGAGTCACTTCAAAGCATGAATTCACTTTGGCGTAAATGAAGTACATAAATGCTTAAGCTGTGAGACCAACTAAGAAAAACCTCACAGTCTTAAGGTTTGACTGACTGCATTTTCCTATCCTTTTTTTCTTCTTTTCTACGGGTGTAAGGCAGACCTCTCACACTTTGAGCTTTGTGCTCTAATAAAGGTCAGCGACGAGGCCAGCACTTAGCACTTGCCAGCCCTCTGCTGCCGTACAGGAGAACCTGTGAAAAACATTCCGTCATTCTCCTTCTCCACAATGACATCTTCTCATGTGGAAAGAGCTCTGAAAGAATGCCACCTCTCGTGCTCCCCACTTCTCATAATCTATATAAATGGGCAGATCCATACATATAACTATATTCTGGTCATGACACTGAAGACAAACATATAAGCTTGCATAAACATTTGTACAGTGAGTCTTGGCTTGCCAGCTTATGCAAAGATATCCTCCTCTCTCCATGCTTGTTCCCTAAAAATGTCTGCCAACATTTCAGCAAAAATATCTGCTGCAATTAAGACTCTGATTTCCTTCACATTGATTGTTTGCCACGAGTGCTTGGTTTCTCAGGGTGCTGGGCAGATAAATGTTCTTTCCATGATGACGGGAAAAGTGCACAGTGCCAGTCATGACAGACGGATGTTAAGCTGATTACATTTTTCATTAATTACGTGAACGCTGTGCCAAGGAGCAAACCCTCATGCTAGGACCTATCAAAGGTTATACTCGACCACAAGAGTGTATATATGTATATATATATATATACAAATCCAAAACATCCAACATGCTGTATCTGCCTCAGATTTACTTCACACACTTAGAGCACCAACCAAGGATAAATAAACATTTTTTGATCCATTTTGTTTTATTGGACCCACCGGGCCTGGAATGAAAGGATGGAGAACCGCACTAGTGTTTGCTTACCAACCCATTAAAACGTTTGCGGTGAGGACTGACGCATGTTCAGAATGACTGCTGAAAGTCACACTTCCCGTCTCTCTCAGCTCCCCCTAGCCTACCCCCTCCGCCCGTCTTTCCCTCTCGCTCTCTCCATCTTTCTCTCGCTCTCTCTCTGGCCCTCTCTCACCTTCCTGTCCACTGAATTAAACCCAGGTGTTACATCATTAAGCACTGTTCCTTTTCATTTGTGGAGCATGTGACCCCCATTCTCAGCACATTTGCCTTGAGAAAAAAAAACTGACAGAGGAGTAATTAACGGCACAGACTCCAAGGTGCACTTTTCCTGCCTGCAGAATCTTGCTGGAATGATTATTTCCCCCATGCTAATAGTGTCATTTCGACGCAGCGGAGAGCTCCATGAAGAGTTTACACTACACTGACGTGTGGGTGAAAAACACTTCATCTCAGCACAAACTCATCTTACCATTAAACACACACACCCAACACCAGACCGTTTAGCGTGATGTGAGCTGTTGTTATTAAAAATGATCCTTTTTGATAACTGTGCTCCGCTTTGAAAAAATATGACAATCATTTCTTTCGCCTTTGCCATTCAATGGGATAGCTCATTTAATCGTGTGGCTGGTAGCTGATTCGATTCAATTTGCTCTTGCAGTATTTTACTGCGGCTGACAACATCACTCTCCCACACAAGCCTGCGAGTCTTTGAATGAACACAAATGCCCAATTCTGTATACATACTAACCTAATTGTAACTCAAATGCTCAATTCATTTCAAATAGCCATGGGCTTTTCATTTCAACCTGACAAAAAAGAGTAGGGGTAGTTTATATGTAAACTGGAGTCACTGGCTTCATAAAGTGAATTTCAGCAGGAAATAATATAGTATATATCAAAATTGAGATGGGTAATGGGAAATTGATTGTGACAATACAATATTAGGAACACATTTCCATAATATTTTATTTATTATACTCCCCACCTTTCATTGTCAGGGGAAAATATTTCATCTTGTGCCGCACACTGAAGTCTGCAGAGATTTTGACCTCAATATTCTTTCAAAAATATATTGTGTAAGGTAGCATACATTCTTCCTTGGCAAAATCATGCATAAAAAACAATTCATATAAGGCAACTAAATGTTTTCAAATTATTACTGGTAAATTTTTTACACTTTGTTGCCCAGGGGATCCTGCTTTAAATGAACCCATAATTCAATTTTCAGTCCTTGCATTTCAAATTTTTATGTTGAAAGTAATTTCAGCTTTTTTGCTCATGTTGAATGTAGAAGCAGATCATGAAATGTGAATGAAGTCTGCTTTTTGATTTATTGTGATAATTGAGACTATTTTTATAATTCCAGATACACAAAAAACACCCGCTTTAAAAGCAGAAGCGTAACATAATTTCAGCAGGCACATTATGCATTATTTACTTAATCTAGCCACCAGAAAGCAAAACACTTTTCACTGGGACATCACTGAAGCCTTCAGTATCAAACTACCTGCAGCAAAAATAATGACTCCTTTTTCTGGATTTGCAGCTTGCTACATCAGTGCCAGCTGTGCCAAAATAAGTGAATCTGTAAGTGTGTCCACAGAGGCTGGTGTGTGTGCACTTCACAGGGATCCCCTTATCACGTCATTGCTATCACTCATCTCACAGACATCCGCCATATTTTCTCCACAATACCTCCATCTTCTTTATTTCCTCGTCGGCCCGCACCAAAATGCACATCTACTTGTACCAAACTATGTGAGGTTTCTCATCTGTACAGGCTCGAACTGAGAAGGGGTGCACATGGCGGTAGGTCCATTTACAGTTGGTGCCACTCAGGTGGGTGGTAGTGGCAGGAGAGAGAGGGGCATTCTATAATTCACCATGTGGAGTAAAAACACTCACACTTGAGAAAGTATGACCAGAGTGCACAGTGGCTCGCTGTGTGCACTTGCACCGAATATCATGCCAGAGACTGCAGTATTTTCTTCTTCCCCTGCCCAAGGAACCTTAGAATAAATTTGTTCAGGTGTATTGCTTAAAAAGAGTAGCCATTAGATGTCCCTGTGAGATTTTTGAAATCTTAAATTAATTAAGAGAGGAGCAGATAGCATGGGGCCAAATCCTGTTGGAGGACGGAAATGCATTACTGGGCCCTGGCAGAGAGACGCTCTTTTCCAGTACAATGGGAAGTGGCACCACAGTTTTCACGCTCGCTGGATTTCCATTCCGAGTGCTCGGCTGCACCTCTTTCCTGTGGCAGTGAGGAGCTTTTTTTTACTTCTTTCATTTTTTTACGAAAAAAAACCCTTTTTCCACATCTGTCCCTTCAACAGAACACTCAGGGTATTCGGTTTTATTGATGTCCAAAAGTGTAAATCACAGGCCTATATTTTGTCATTCCAGTCATTTTAGTCACTAAAGGATTACTTCAAGTGACTGAACTCGGCTGTTATCTGTTTGAGGTCCTGCAGCCAGGTCATCTCAGGGGACGGGGAACAAGCTCTCTCCTCTCTTAGCTGTGTCGAGTGGCTGCCTTCAGCTGGACCGCTTCCTTTTTTTTTGAGAGAGAGGGGGTGATTGATGCACGTTCCTTGTCACAGGGTCGCCACTTAAAAACAACAATGCCATCCAAAACAGTTCAGAGAAACCGAGATTGAAATGGACAGGGCAGAAAGTCCTGCAATGCAAAATTAATAAAGTTTTGGGGCCTGTTAGATTTTTAAAGGGGTAGATTAGACTTGATCCACCTCTGGTGTCACTATGGATTAATTCCATTATCCTTACACCAGAGAATAGAGACAGAAAGAGAAAAGGTCTGTGACCAGAAATATTGTAAGGGTGTCCAACTTTATCAAAAGAAAAAAACATCTTATGTCAAGACATGCTGAAAGTTTAATGTTATTTTGCTCCAAAATTTCCAAATGCTAAAATTTGTTGCAATAATGAACTGAATTATTTAAAATGTTAATGCTTCAATGTAACATGAGTAAAGTATGTATGTACTATTGTTTGAGTATACTATTATGTGTAACAATATAGTTTAATACAATGTATTATATTTCCTGCCCTATCTTAACAATCTGTCTAGAACTGATTAAATGTATTCTTTACGTCATACTCTAGATGGATATGCTTGTTTGTTTGTTTGTTTTTCTCTGTACCCTGATTCATTGAGTAGAAAACACAACTCATTGACTGGAAAATCAAGAGAAAAAATACTGTAACTGATAACGTTAGCTCTGACTGAAATAGGTTTACTCACAAAAATTCCCATGTTGAATCCTTTAAAATTGTACATAAAAACCACCAAGCTCCTCAGGGCACATGCAGACAGAGTGTAGAAATGCTCTTATGCCCTATCCTCTGCCGTACAGGGAAAAGACGGAAGGTTTTCCGTCTACCACAACAGCCCCAGCCTTTCATTTCTGATGACTGTGCACACCAAAGCTTTAGCTTGCATCTAACCAAGACTGCACTCAACTTAACGGTTGATGTGTATAAAAATGAAGATTACAGAGATGACACCTACCCTCCCCTTTTTTCTACTGACAAGTTACTGTGGAATTGCAGCTCTCTCCAAGGAAGTCAATGGGAAATTTTCACTTGCGACTGGTCGACAGCAATATACCGTGTGTTTTTGTTGAAAGCCTTCAGCTTTCGAGGTGTTACATCCACTGGTTTCACAGTATTTTATAGAAGCTCCCATTGGACTTGGGTGTGACCATTTTCCCCCAAACTTAAAAAGACACACTTGCTTTTCTGCCCAGCCATGAAAGCTTGCTTGGTACAGATTATATTTATTCTACTGCTGTTCTTCTGAAAAAAACTAAATATGTATTTTTTTGCAATGATACTACTGTCCTTCTAGCTACATATCAATATGTCACAGTGAAGGAGGAAAATTGAGAGAGAAAGAGAGAGGGAGGGAGGGAGAGAGGTGGGGGGGAGAGAATGTCCATGTACAGTATCTCCTTGGGTGTGTGTGGCCTATCCTTCTAAATTCCCAGTGGTGTCTCATGCATATTTAACTTCACTGGTTAAGCAATAGGAAATGTAGGGTACTCTTTTACTCCATATTTTCTGGATTCATAAGCATTTCACTAGTCCCTAATAGCAGTACAAATAACCACTCAGGCCATATAGCCATTAATAAATTCCCTGAAGTAAATATCTTGACATAGTGCACGGAATCACTGACCTATCAGAATCAGTGCATTTCGAGTGCTTTCTCCCACCCCACCAACCCCACCACCCACTCCAACCCCCACCCCCACTACCCCCTTCTGCCATTGCGGGCGCTTGCAGGACAGACAAGAATCAGAAATCCCACGTCTCTTTGAGGCAGCCTCAGACTATCTCTCAGCAGAGGGGACGCCTAACCACTGTCGACAGACATCCAGAAATCAAAGTTAATGGAAGTGAAAGGGGGTAATGTGGTCTGTCACTTGTGTGTAAGTGGTTTTTGTGCATTAAACTGGAAGCCAGGTCCGCTACCCTTTTTTTCATCTGCTGAATGAAGTAACTGACAATGATAACACATGCTATCATACAGCAAACAGGACACTTTCTCCTGTGCTGTTGGGTAATCAAGGTTAACTGGTATTTAATATTATTTAAAGTTATATGTTAGAATTTATACAACTTATATTCAACATTTCAGCAATATATAGTGTCTGTACATTTAAGTACATCTTTTATAATTTATTCTACTGTTCATCAGTTTTAAGTTCAATTGTAATAATGTATAATCAGAGAATTTGGTGGTTTAGTTCGCTCACATGTGTATTTTAGCTTAACACCAGTGTGTTTATTATGCTTTTTTAACATATATGATAGCTATTGGAATATCTGCTGAATTTAGTATCAGAGATGAAACACCCTATGACATAAATGATGGTGAGGTGGTCAGGACATCATGCTGTCTTTTTTTAGCTCTGATTCCTTTGATTTGTTTCTGTGCTCATTTCGCATTTGAGACCATTGTTTGTGAATTTCAGATGAATGACCGTCAACATTTCTGTCATCACTCCTGCTGATTTGCTCCTCTATTTTGGAAAACGTCTCTGTCCAGTTCTGTCCAACTCCATGCCAGTTCAATCTGCACTTTGATGGTTTGACAAATCTCAAGGTTAAATCCGGTGAGCAATCCCACAATAACAGCAATACTAAAAAAATGAAAAAAAAAAAAGTTGAGGAATAAAAAGAAAGGATTTCTCCAGCGGCGTCCTTCCCATCTGATGTGTACAAGTCCCATTGTGTAGATTTATTCTCACATTCCCCACATCCTGCTTTCTGTTAAGGATCAGCAATTTTAAAAGGCAGTACCTTGTTATGTGAAGCTCAGAGCACAGTGGGGGCCTTTGTGCCGTGGAAAAAAAAAAGTGAGGAAAAAAACAATGCTATATCCAGGTCCAGCAACAAAAACACAACTCTTCTTTAACGACCATCCTATACTCAAGTGGGACAATTAAATTGGGTCATCGGCAAATAGGTTAGAAAAGTAGATTTTTGTGCATGTGTGTCTGCATGTGCTTTTGTTTTTGTTTCCCCCTATCTTACCAAATGCATATATATTATTTCCAATTTTAAACATGTCTGTATTTTACATTTCCTAATTTACATTTCTACACACTAGAGAAACAAAAAAGGGTGGTAATAGCACATTGTGTGAGGGGGAGGAAAATAAAATAAAATTTTTATTATAATGTCTGTGGAACTTTGTTGTGATTCTTGTTAAGAGGGTTTCACGTCTAACAAAAGCAACGTCCTACAGCTGGATTCAGTATTAAGGTATTCTGAGTTTCTACCTCTCCAAAGTGCAGGTTTCTCATCATAGCAAGGCTTGTGTCCTGTTTTCTATTATCCTTGTACACAGCTCTTGCTTTTGTCACCAGGCCAGGTAAGACACCGTCACTCTTCAGAGCAGACAACCCTAAGTGCATCCACACATGTGCATGCATTTATACACACATACATTCATACATTCATATACACTCACACAGATAGACACACACAGACACACTGAAAAAACACACATGTGCACTCACACACACAGACACACGAACCCACATACAGTACGCACACACACACACGTGCCACAACAGCACTGGGACGCTTCCACATCAGAGTGGCGTCTGGCACGGTGCACCCCGGGGAGGCAGGCAGAGTAATGAGTGTTGGAGCTGGGGTTAGGGTTCTTCAGTCACACCAGGAGACATCCCAGCAGCCCCCAGCCCACCGCACCGCACCCCAGCACAGCCCACCCCCCTGCTGCTTCACCGAGCATGAGGGCCTCACTGCTCCGCTCCCTCACCACACCACACCACACCACCCCTCCCCTGCCAACCTCCAATCCGCCCCCACCACACCAGAGAGAGCCGGACCGTCCAGAGGAAGCGTCAGTGGCAGTCCATAGAGCCCCTGAGATGGAGAACGAGCAAGAGGGAGAGAGAGGGAGAGAGACGGAGTAACAGAGAGAAGGAAAGAGAGATGGGTTGACACCAGTGCACAGGACAGGGCGCTCATCCATACAGATGGGGGCGAAGAAGTGCAGGGCAGAGGAGTGGAGTGGGGCGAAAGGGACAGGAGGGGGAGTGTGGGGCAGAAAGAGGAAGCGGGGGTCAGCCCTGCCCCTCTCCAGCTGTGCCAAATCTTGCTTGGTTATCTCTAAGTGCAGAGATAAAGTGGTGGAGGGGGATGGGGTGGGGGCAGATGTTTGAAATGGTTTCCATAACTTAGCAATGTGTCTGCCATTACAGGGTGTGCTTATTTATTAACCAGGCAGAGATGCTCAAGACGTTAAAATGGGAGAAATGAAAAAAAAAGATACTCGAAGTGACAGCAGCCATGGATATCAGGGGACCCGTGATGGCAAGGGTGGTTTTATGCGAGCTGACATTTAAAGTGCGCGGCTTGTGTGAAAGTTGGACTAGGAGCAGGGCTACACATGGCATAACATGCCTTTACAAAACTGGCATAATTGCAGGAGATGCTCCCTCATTGGACTTGTATGAGGCATCTGTTTGCATTGTTTACCCTGCAAACACCAAAGGCAACCCATGAAACACGATAGATCTGGGAGGCTGTGAATTATGCACACCGCCGCTCGAGCATTGACCAGAGTTCAGAGGAGGATGACGCCGATCTAAATATACACGCAACGAGCAGGCCCCGACAAGACATCTTAACCAAACAAGCCTTTGCATGCTGACATTCTGACCTTCTCGTAATTACGAGGTTCACCTGTTCGAGCCCGAATCTCCTAAACCCCAGGAGGACCTAAAATGATAAACCATAAAAGTCAAAAATAGATGACGAAGTGTGGAGTTTAAAGGATGGGCTTTTGTGGTTTGCCACTCACTGAAGCAGAAGATCAGAGAGCAGCCTGCGAATAGCCTCTTTCTGTCAGGGAGCGCTGGGCACGGTGGGCTACGGCCCAGGCAGGGCGTGTTTTTGAGGAGTCAAGCTGAGCCAGAGAGCACAGGAGTTGGTGTCACGGTCAGAGGGAGTCAGCGCAGCTGCAGAAATGCCACGCGGACCACCAGCCGAGACAGGCTGACAGAAGACACTAAATCATACCGTACTGATAGTAAAAAAGCTACAAGAGGAGGCCTTGTCATATCATACAAAGCGTTCGGTGGCCTATTGATAAATCAATAGCTATTTAAATGTAAAAAAAAAAAGTCGGGTAGAGGAGAAAAAAAACATTAGTTAATTACAAACAAGTAACCTCCCCCGTCATCTTAATAGCTATTTAACAGCAGCAGCGCTCAACAGGTCCATGAAAAATTGTGCATGTCTTTAGCGTGGCCGTGAGGCTGGACAAAGGCATAAATATGGGGTGTGATTTGTGTGTCTTCAAACTGACGGGAGAACACCACCACGGCGAGCATACCGGCCCCACCGCTGCCTGGGCTGTTGAAAAAGACTGTGTGGCAGGGGATGATCCATCATAAAACAGAAAACTGCACAGATTAGCATCTCATTTTCCTGCCCGAACCCCCTGGGTTAAAACAAGCGAGTAATCACCTGTAAGCGAGAAGAAAGAGAATAAATTGAAAGTCACAGAGGAGAGAGAAGGGGTGGGACACACGCCTCCCATAAGGGGTGAAATGTTGTCAGGCTCCGAGCACGTCACACACTTTGTTATGGAGAGTAATACATTTTAAACTGTGATTGTGTTCCTTTGCCGCATATTGACGTGACTTGGTAGGAATTTTCACACTACATGCCAACATTGAATTTTCTGTCACACCGGCTTAGGTGCATCCAGACGGCCATAAATGATGCCTGCCACTCAGCAAACTTGAGCGGGGGGCGCCCCCAAACTGAACGCCAATAATCTACTAACCCCCTCCCCCTCCTCCTCCCTGACACAACCTCCCACCCCCACCCCCCTCACTGCCAGTAATTGCTATGAATTTAAGAGGGGGAGTGGAGTGAATGAATGAAAGGGGGTACTCGGAGGTGGAGGGTGAGCCTCACGGGGGTTCGACATCGAATAATTTATTCATCAATCTGTAGATGGCTGCATGCAGGCTGCGCATCAGGGCTTCGGCTCTGCTCGAAACCATGGCCTGGTGTTTACATTCTACTGTGCATTTTTTTTCCAACAATAGAACTGGCCCACCCTTGATCAGCCAAGCACTGGTGCTCTAAGGCGGGGCAAGTGGAGTGGCACATCATTGCCCGCGTCCCACCGACTGGTCCCTTCATTACTAACGCCTCAGCAGATCCCTCTCTTCTCATGTATTAACTGAAATATGCATGTTTTTCTACCCCATTAATTCAGTCAACATACAATTAGTTTATGCCTATTAATACCCCCCAGGTAGGAAGGCCTGGTGTCTGAGACCACCGATACCTTATATGATTATGGGAGTACATATGTTTGTGCTTTGTTTTGTTCTCACTTTGTCTCAAGTCTACCTGTGTTAGGTGATGTTAGCAAACTTCACACATGAAAATAATAGAACACACACACACACACACACACACACACACACACACACACACACACATACACAAACACACACACACACACATACACAAACACACACACACACACACCACACACACACACACACACACACACACACACACACATATACATATACACAAATGTCACTCACTGCCATTATACCAAGCAAAGTTTTCTGGATTATATAATTAGTGATACAAAAACTGCCAAAACATAACTGATGCATGTGTGTAAAATAATATGTGGTGCTGTATGCACTGTAATGCACTGCAGTATGACATCAAACCACCTCTCTCAGTAGTATGGTGATTTATGGCAGGTTTTTTCCCACTATGTTAACATGATGTTGTACTTGGACAGCTGTGGAGAGAAGGAAAAATGGACGGCTGTAATGGTGAATACTAGAAACAAAAATGTGTATTATTTATATGGGACTGTATAAACCAATTTACAAGAAAGTCACTTAAGTGGCGGCATCATTTATTCATGAACCCGTACACAAGTTAATGGAACTGTGGCTTGGATTCACCTACAGCAGGATTTTGATGTGTTTGTGTGTGTGTGTGTGTGTGTGTGTGTGTGTGTGTGTGTGTGTGTGTGTGTGTGTGTGCATTTGTGTATGTGAAAGAGAGTGAGACAGAATGTGTGTCTGTGTGTGGCAATAATGCACATTTAAAAAGCGTTCAGAAAGCACCTTGATGTGCCTTGCAAGGGTTCAACCCTTTTGTCATATCGCTAAGGGGAACTGCATTGTTACTTATTTTTAGATGCAGAGTGCACTGGGATGCCTGTGGCACTTCACGGGCCATGACCGCTAGACTAACACACATCTCGGCACAGCCATCATTCAACAATGGTACAGTGTATTTCACCAACAGCACAGGAACAGAGACAGGTATCATGCTTAAAGCACAATGTACCCTATCTTACAAGGCTGATCACCACTTTTTAAAAGTGTTCTTTAAGTGATGCTTTCGCTTGAGAGGCCAGCGCCCATGTCTATGCGATTTTAGCCAGTGGGTTAAGCGATATTTGGGAGAAATCACCGTCTGAATCAGCAGCTTTTTAATATCCCTGTCAATCACAGTGTAACCTTCCACTTCCACTTCAAATGAATTGTCTTTAGGTCCTGCTTTGGTGGAGGAAGCTCATCTTTCCACTGCTGATTGTATCGCCTTTTTATTTCCTCTAACGTATTGATAGCAGAGGGAAAGTAGTTACATATCTCAGGCGACAGGAGTGAACAGCCTGCCTCATATCACTTAAAGCGGGCTAAAAGGGAAGTTGAGTTAGCCACACTCCACAAACTTTAGCAATGGTGTGTTATTGTGGTGGTGGTGGTGGTGGTTGTTGCTATTATATAAAAAACAATATGCAAATTGCCCAATTTGCCCCATTTAGTTTCTACTCCATTTGTGCCAAGTATAAATCAGGCTATGAGTCATCAACATAGTTGTTGTTAAAACAGGAATGTAAACAGAGCACAGCAGAGAGAGATGACACACCAGATATTATGCATTTACATCTTAACTGCATACCAAATTGAAAACATCACTTTCATTTGTTACAGTATATAGTAAAACATATATGGATCCATCCCATCAAAGGGTTCTGGAAGCTTTAAAAATAGTCACTAAATTGAGAGATCATCCACAATGCATCGAAAAATGGCTGAAAATGGATTCGGCAATGACCAGGAACGGTGTGTATGTATGTGGAGTGGCTGATAGGGCGGTCAGTCACACATGACTTGCAAAGGTTCTGTAGTGACTACCACGCACAATACACACTTTAGAGATTCTCTCGGTCATGAAGGTATTTTTCAAAAAAAGTCCTGTTGCTCGGCCGTTATCATGTCGGGCACACTAGGAGACATTAGTGGAGCTTATGTACAGTCCTGTGGTTTGGTGCTGGGCCGTGCGGAGCGGCGTGGGGAAGCTGAGCTCCCCTCTCCTCACGCTGAGCACTAATAAAGCTCAGAGGAAACAGTGTTTCCACGGCGGCTCCCACTCCTCCTGTCACGGGGGCCGCTAATAGATTGAAGGATGGCTTCCCAGCCTAGGCATTAAGCCTGCTGCTGGATTATATTTGGTTCAATGTGGTAAGATAACCATGGCAGCCAGGGATGGTGGCCTCAATGGAAAGTGCACAGAGCTTCATTTACATTTTGCCTTGAAGACTTTGAAGGAACAATTTGGCATGTTCGTACCAGATAAATATTTACTTACACATTCCGAAATGTGTACTTGCATGCTCTTAACATTTTATACTCTTTAACATTCTTAAGGTTTAATACTAGTTCAATGACATACAAAGTTATAGTAAAGACTTTTCATAAATGAAAGGAAATAAGTTTTAATATAAGTGAATTAATAAGTTTTCTTTTTCTAATTTAGGTGAGCTTTAAAGGGTCCAAATCTCTTACCAATAACTACAACAAAGGCTCCACACTATGTAAATCCACCCAGCACTACTACATCTATTCACAGCTGTATTAAAAACTATAAAGCACCAGTGTCAGCTGCAGCCTGTCTTCAAGCTTCTCTTGGAGCTGTGCAATAATGTTGAGTGTGGTGAGATCTATCACGGCAGATGTGAAGTGTTTTAGTCAGACGTTATTTGCTCCATCTAATACTGTATGCTGGTTTTGAAATAAATGAAGATTACTTAGTGTTTTCACTCATGTTTATGCATGAGGTGAGGTAGTGCTCTAATCAGGTGTAGGTTGGCAAAAAGAGATTCCTGTTTGCCCTTTAAGTGTCACATTTATAGTATTAATAACTCCATTTCCAAGCTGTCAGATGCATTGAATAATCTTCATTCCACAACTGCCCTTTGGGCCACACCAAGAATAGATGCATGCATTTAATAAGCAGTAGTTTCTCTTGTCAATGTTTGTGTGTGTGTGTGTGTGTGTGTGTGTGTGTGTGTGTGTGTGTGTGTGTGTGTGTGTGTGTGTGTGTGTGAGTGAGAGTGTGTGTGTATGTGTGTGTGTGTTTCTATGTAAATAATTGTCTGAAAACAACAAGAAGCTACATTGCATGCAAACGATGCTGCCAATGTACATGCTGAAAACTTTCTATTAATCAAGTCAAGTACTGTAAGTTGAGGCTCATACATAATGAATTGTGTTCAACCCTCATGGGCTTGCCTCGTGAAAAAAAGGAGAGAACACAAGTACAATCGGCATCTGAATAAAATTTAACCTGATAGCTGTGCATATTGCCTTTTTTAATCATTAGGGACTAAATTATTAATTTACAGTTAGATACAGTTCAGTTTTGAGTCTTTTTTTGAATTGTTTATTCCAGAACTCAGCTGTCTTTCTCCTCATTTTGAGGAGGCATACCAGATGTCTATCAAACCATATAAAAACATCTCCACTGGTATGTATAATAAATGTGTAAGAGATATACATGAGAGCTGGTAAGTCAGTACATTATTTTTGATAAATTTGAAGGGCATCTGTATTCCAAAAACTTTCTTTGACAACAAAAAATGTTACTAGCTATTGCTAAGGTAGGTTGGGTAGAAACTGTTTGGAAATCACACTGCAAAACAAGTTTTTTTTTTCTTTCCTGGACATGTTTACATAGGGTAAAAAATGCTGCATAGCTGACTTTCAGGAAAGCAGTTGCTCTTAAAAAGCCAGGTGAACAGGTAACAGTGCTGAGCCATGTTTTAATTAGTGCAATTGGTAATTTCTACTGTATTGCTTCTCAATTATTTGTATTTGTTCAGCAATTGAAAAGCGGCTTGTTTGCTGATTTTTGTCACTTTGGTGCCTCGGACCGGCTCTCAGGCCCTGCCACGCTCTTTTCCTCGGCCTGTGTGTTCCTTTGGCAGGGGCCACGGAGGAAAGGGGAGGGCAGTTGGCCAAGCCTGGGCCGCGGGCTCTCCAGAGCACCCTGTGAGCAAACAGAAACCTCCCAGCTCTGCCTTTCGTCACCCAGGTCAACTCAACTCTGAGCTCTGTTACTCGAGGGGAAAAAAAGAGAGGGACCTGCTCTCAAGCCGAAAGTCATGCTTTTCAACATCGCTTATGTCACACTGCTCTTTCGCTTATTGTGCCACAGTGGGTATATTTTATTGCACCTGAAATGAGAGACTGTGCATAACACAGGCGAGTAATGAGGGTTCGTTAGTGGTTGGGCGCTCCAAGTGGCTGTGTTAGTTTTGGCCCGGGCCTTCATAATTTTTGGCACAGGTGCCCGAGAGGCAAAGTAGCTCGGCTCCTGACATTTGTTGGCTCAAACTCTGAAAAAGTGAACACATCTAAACTTTCAATGAGCCTTTTGTTTGCTTAGGAGGCCACAGCGCCAACCAGAGGGGAGGGGAGTGTTGGACTTTAAGAATGAACCATTGCTAACATTCCAAGAGGGCCATGGTGATCATTGCCCTGCAAAAGGAATTAGAGAGTAAGAGTGTGTGTGTGTGTGTGTGAGAGAGAGAGAGAGAGTGAGAGAGAGAGAGAGAGAGAGAGAGAGAGAGAGAGAGAGAGAGAAAGAGAGAGAGAGAGAAAGAAAGAGAGAGGGAGAGAGAGAAAGAACGCAAAAAAGCAAGAGACAGAGCGTGTGTGAAATTAAGATTATGAAGGAGAGAACACATCTGATTACATTGCTCTTCAAGAAACTATTTAAGAGATCACCTTTGTTGTCTGTACGGAATGGATCTGCAGGTCAGACATGCCTGAATCATATACAAAATAAATACACCACTAGCTCTTTGTGTTGTAGCTCTGTGCACTACAAGGGTGTGAGAGTCCTTCAATAAGTACATTTCTGAAATGCTCTGCAGTGTGAATATCAGTGGTTATCTCTAGTTACAGCCGCCGAACATATTTTCCCCTCCTCACAATCCCTCATTCAATCCAGCGGACAGGAGGCACTTTCAGACCAGTACAGTGGCAGCCGTTTACAATTCAACAACCATTTTATTTTCTAATATTAAAAGTTATTTTGAAACTGTGAGGATTTGTAAAATTATTACTGTCTCACTCACTCGCACTGGCCCAGGAATCGCTATGATGAGGTGACAAGTTATCATATTTCCATCTTCCAGGGACTCGCTGCTGTCAACAGGAAATTCAAATAGGAGTGACTGGCAGGTACACATTTTACAATTTCATGTGAGAATGCCCGTGATGGAGAGAGTGACACGCCTTCACTAAACGCCTCGGAGCTCTGTCTTTTATTTATTTATTTTAGCGTTTCATTTCACTCCCTCCAGCAGGCAGCCGTCCACCTGAATATATGTATTAACTACTGACCCCTCCTTTCCACTGACAGCCGTCTATTAATGTAGCATGAAAATGAGGCTTGGGTGACAACAGAATGATTTCTCTATGTGATTTAATCACACACCTCATTTAAATGAGCTGCACTGACAGTGTGTACGTAAAACATCAACACACGCATTCAAAGGTTACTCTTAAAAGTTGTGATTTTGTAACATGAGTTCAGTAGTAGGGTCCCCTTCATTTTAAGCAGCCCCA
This sequence comes from Setipinna tenuifilis, assembly GCA_030347295.1. Classification (NCBI taxonomy): domain Eukaryota; kingdom Metazoa; phylum Chordata; class Actinopteri; order Clupeiformes; family Engraulidae; genus Setipinna; species Setipinna tenuifilis. Next base: position 24,450,867 of record CM059287.1, on the reverse strand, counting down.
GCAACCCAAACACACAGGCAGTCTGTGGCAAGGCAGGCAAGGCAGTCTGTTTTGATAGAAACTTCAGAAAAATATTCATTGTCTGGGATAAAATGCATATTTTGAGAGAGAAGTGAAAGTGATAGTCAACACACCAAAGGGCTTTGCAATATCTGTCTCCACATAACAGGATAATTCACTGTGCCGCAAAAAAAGAATGGATACTCAAAGGAATTTTCTGACAGAAAAAGAAGGCTTAAAAGTATCCTTTCTCCAGAAAGATTCTTATCTGATAGTTGCTAGAAAAAAAACCTTTCTGATTACCTCCATGTCATTAGACTATGAATTGCTCCTTTGAAAATAATGACTGTGGAGGCTCCAAATCGTTTTAAAAGAACATATCAAAATGGTTTAAGCTACTTAGGATGAATTCCAATTATATTTTAATATTCAGCTGAGCATATTTTGTGCGGGAGGAGAGAGAGGGGAAAAAGAGCGGCAGTGGCGTCGCATGCATAACTCACTGGCAAGTGTTGGCCAGCTGTGCCACTCTACCCCTCCAATCACTTTGTGCATTTTAGCAGCATGGTAATTTAGTGAAGAACTACCTGAGCGATGGCATTTTCAATGAGTACGGTAATCTACTGAGAATTTGTGTATGGTTATGAGCTCACGGTTTCAGGCTGCCAACACAAAAATACATCAAGACCAATTACAATATCAACTTTCAGTCTGGTACCCTTGCCACGCAAGTGCATGTATTCCTGCCCCAGGCACTTCAAATTGCATCTAATTTGAAATCTTTGGGGTTTTAATTAAATTTCAGAATATATGGAATTCTTCATTAGTACCTGCTCTGAATAGAAGATTATGTGCACACCTCTGTCTTCCTCATTTTCTCTTTCTTTCGCTCAACCCCTCTCTTTCTCCCAGTATCTCTCTCTGTCTTCCTAAAGCACAGGATGGCTGGACATCTCTACGGACGGTGAGCTGGGGTGGTTGATGAGCAGTGCAGTGAGTTTCACACTGAGGATGTACTAAATATTATCATAAAGATTACTACTCCATTGAGGGATGAGATTCTCAGACTTATAATAGAATCTTATATTTCTCTTAATGATTTGCAAATTGTCATCAGATTACTAGATGCATTTACTCGCTTTTTTATCTTAATGGGAGAAGAAAAGCTATTAGCCAGATTTTGTCCGTCTTCTTTATGGGTAGATACCCTGCAGCAGCTAAATATTGAAACCATTAACTGGGTTTGATGTACTCCTCTCTGTTACAAGATGAGCGGAGCATGAATAAATATGCCTTTTATATTTTTTGTGGTCTGCTTAAAACCTCTAATAGCCGTGATGTGCTGGCTGGATAGAGGGGACTTCCATTCATCTCCCTCAAGTCAGGACAACTGTAGTCAGACTCATTATTGATGTATATCAAAGGAATTACAACATAACTAGAGGAGATTTATAATCAATGTATGTATATTTGTATGACAGACGTACATTGATCTCATCTGGGTCAAAAGTACCTAGCCTCCCAAGCACGGCTGAGGGGATATGGCCAATTTCCCTGCAGTTCTTGAACGTGAAAGTGTCGGCCCTCCCCTCCCACACGTGCACACACACACACACACACACACACACACACACACACACACACACACACACACACACACACCTTAGTATGCATAAGCAGGTCAGGGAGCTGATGAACCTGCCTCATGTGCACTCGTGAGCATGTTAGGCCTTAACCTCCCCCGTCTGCCACTGAAGAGACAGTCGCCCGCTGCACACGCTGCATGCAAAGGAGCACAGATATATCCTAGGCGAGTGCCATCACTGCTACACACCCATAAAAATACTTCCCATCATGCAACTGTGTTATGGCATTAGGAAACAGCCCGGTACTCCTTTTATCAAATTCACTTTTTCAAAATATGTATAAAACACATAATTCAAGAGTCAAGCATTAACAACGTGTTTAGCTTGTATGACAACCAAATATTCAATAATGTCATTGTCCCTGCCCAACAGTGAATTCTCAATACTACACTAATGGCCTTTGGCAGGACAGGTCAGCAAATGTTGGCCCCACCAGAATGACCTTCTTTGCATATGTAAACCAGGGATCTGTCTGTTGACCTCTTAGTGTTTATTAGCAATCACTCTCAACACAGAACAACTACACTGTTGTTCAAGTCAACAATTTCTGACAACTTAATGCAGTTGGAGCAAGGTTTGTTTTGAAAGAACCCAATTGAATCACTCCTTGGCGGTGTTGGTCTTGCAGCTTTCCATAGCAGTGCCTTAAGTCTTGTTTGTTGAGTTTGTAGAACATGGGGGTGAGAAACTAGGCAGAGTGCTCTATAGATTTTGCATTTAATGATCCCTGCAGCTCTTGAACAGCAGATCTAAACTGATTCCTTTTGCAAATGATTTCATCAGCCGTCATTGTTTTGTCCTCTGAGACATTTGCAGCACAGTTTAATGCCTGACTCTCAAAACAAACAGAGTGCTGCAACCACTGAATGAAAGTTGAAGAGAAAAGCTACCACACAGAACAACTTACTGTACAGATTTCTGTCCAAAATCTAAGAAGTTAGAAACTTAATGTGGCTTTCAGTTATTTCTTATGTTTACTAAGCAAAGGCCAACACAACCTTTCAGATGAGGTTTCAAATTGTGGAAAAATTGCAGTATAATGGGATGGATTAGCATAGAAATGTACTGTATTATGCATTTGTTTTTGGATTTCCTTCTAAAATACAATGATGTAAAAAAGAATGGCCATTTTTGTAACAGGTGTGACTTGCTAATAGATTTTTACTGATTCAGATTTTTTGCTTAAGAAGTACAAATTACAACATTTCATCTGTAATACTAAAGACTGCACCAAGTTAGAGAATCTCTCACTTAAAGAACTGAAAATGAACTCAACTCAACTCAAAAGAGATAGAATTGTCAATTATCTGAAAATTAATTACATTTTAAAAATCCCCAATTTCTTCATCAGTAAGCTGACACCTTTTAGCCTGGTAAACCAGCCTGTAACAACACATTATGTAATAACACCGCATTATGTAATAGCTCGACAAAACGTAATACATTTTCACTCCATTGTGTAATAATTTCTGCATTTCGTAATAACTTCCGCATTTTGTAATACATTTCTTGAACGCATTTTGTAATAACTATTTTCTCATTTTGTAATAAATTATTACATATTGCGGCAGTTATTACAAAATGCGGGACCTGATATTTTTTAATGGAAATGTAATAACATTTGCATTATGTAACAAAAGTGGAAATAATGTTGTGGACTCTGTCGTGGAAACCCATCAATTGAACTTTGACCCGTCTAGAAATATCACCGTAGTCAGGAAATGGTTAGACACAAAAATCACCCACAATTGTTACACCGTTAAGAGTAGTTGTTGAGAAAGGCTTTAATCACCTAGCATACACAAGTGCAAATTACACCAAAGGTGTAGGTTCTGAGTAGCCTGGCTAACGCGACTTATCAATGCTCTGCGAACATTGGTCTGGCCAAGCTGTGTTGTAAACCCATTTGTCAGAGGGCGGGCTTAACCCACGTGTGTGAAATGCCTGTGTTTGCTACTGGACGAAGCTTCGACCAATCACGTTAGTGTCCATGTATAAGACAGAGAATAGTAACATGCATATGAGTAAACAAAAACGTAACTGCACAAAAGCTCGAAATTCCATATGCTATCACTGACAATGTACCGTGCAGCTATTTTGTCAATGAAATAGCTCCACAACTTTGCAAGATATTACTGTGTTGTTCTGCTATTTACATACTGTAAACTGGGTTGGCTTGGCAACACTTACCATTTATAAGTCAGATGAACCTCGTCGACAACAATGCCAAGGAGATTTTCTTTGTAGACTTCGTTGGCTAACATGTTCATCCATCTTCCAAAACAGCAGCTACAGCTGCATTGAAATCTTGCCGTTGCTCCACGTTCGCCATGTTGACAGTGACTGAGGTAGATTTCCGGTCGTTAAACTCCCGCTTCATTGCCTTTTTGAAATGCTAGATTTTCATTGGTCCCAGTTTCTCTGTTAATGTAGAAACGGTGTAGAATGGGAGCTTGGCCAGACTGACTTTGCAAGCGAAATTCAAATGCAGCGGCACAGGAAGTATGGGCGTGCCCAGGCTAGGTTCTGATGTGAATCCTACCGCAATATCCACCACGCTGACAGATTGGCCAATCTGGAGAGTTTCCATAGAGAGAGATGCTGCCCTGATAAAAATAATTTCTGATATTTATGATATCTATACGATTAAATGCCACTTACAGTGTTCAGGGAGATCTTGACACCAGGTGTTCCCTGAATCAGCTGCGCAAATGGATACATTTCAGCTGCCCTGTCTGGTCATTGTTTCCGGGGTTTAAAATGAAATAAAATATAACATAATGATCCTCCTTAAGTACCGTAACTAAGAAAAATAATATTATGAGAAATAATGGAATTAGATGAAAATGTAGTCGGCAAAAAAACGTAAGAAGAAAGAAACGTTCTGCCTTATGGAAATGCGCATCTCCACATTGGCGAACGTCGAAAATTGTAATTTCACCCATTTATAGTTTGAGAAATTGAGTCAAATTGTATTTATGACAAGTATAGAAGTTTGTTGTCAGGTGTGTTTCATAAAACAAAGTTTGCAGTGGAATCTGTTTGAATGGTTTCTGTTAACAACACACTATTTCATCCGCCCCGACAGTGAGGGATGGATGAAACAAATGACACCTTTCATTCAAAGTTAAAAATCAACGTGATTTCTAAACTGATGAGTTAAATTACACCAGTAACTAATAGAACACACTTGTGGATTGATGATCATATGGCAAAATAACTCTAATTTGCTTCATTGTCTTGGAAATAACCGTTAAGTAAAAAGTGTTTCATTCGTCACGGCTCTCCCCTAATTAACACACATTTATAAAGACAGTATTTGATATTATAGAATGTCAATATTTCATTTTAAAGAAGTTTCCCCAGCTTTGAGCATTACCTCACAATCCTTTGCAATTGCCATCAGCAGTACATGGCATCGCCAATCTAAACTCAGTGTTGACTAGGATAAGTTGGTAATATAAATATTGTTTACTGTCCCAATTAGTTTTTATTTCAGAGGGGTCTGGTTGCAGTCGGAGTGTTCATATTATGTGCAACTAAAAGGGACCAAGTGTGAAAATACTGTTAGAGCACCATTGTCTCTAGTGAGGCAATGTGGAGTGCTATGTGTGCCTAGTAGATCAGAGTTGTGGGGAAAATAATAATAATAAGTACCGGGATGGTGAACAAAAAGCTTGAAGGGGTCCTTTCATCGTTATTTTTATTCATAGTTCTGTGTCGCCACTATGGTTGAATGCATTGTGCGTCATTTCTGTGGAAGATTGTCCTAGTTCTCTTGCTTGATGTTGTTTTCTGTAAGCTATAACAGGTCTAGTGGTTGAAGGACTGGCTTTTCCGGTGTCCCTCGTGAATATCCATGACGTGTCAATAAGGCACCTCTGATTGGGCAAATTCGCTGTCTTTCGCTTACCTAGCTTCTGTCCACTGTTCTTCATTTGGGATGTGGGCTTGCCATACATGGGTCTGGGCAGGGCTTACGACCTAGTGACATAGATAGGTTTAGCCTGCTCTGATCCACTCGTTTTGGTTAGTTCGACCCTTCAATGACCAGTAAAACCATGAGGGTCGAATTTCACGTCTTGGAATTCTGCGTGCATATACTGCTTGTTGTGACCCACCACATTGTAAATAGAGCTACTCAAAGTGTTTTTTTAGCGGAAGGACCCCTTTAAAAGGTTGAAACTTTGAAATGCCTTCGTTGAAAGAGGCAGACATAGTGAAAAAGAGAAAGTTGTACGAGACAGACACAAAAGAGGAAGTGTGTGTTCGCGTGTGCATGTGCATGTGCATGTGGGTGCACATGTGTATAGGTGCGTGTGTGCACGAGTGTGTGTGTGTGTGTGTGTGTGTGTGTGTGTAGGCCAAGACTAACGATTCTCGGAAAAGGAAACCAAGGGCCGAGGTCGTGACCCGATGAAGCACATTGCACACAAACACGCACCCCTCGCTCTACCGGGTTGCAACATGCACACACACTCGGCTGTCGCGAAGAGTCTGGCTCTTTGCCCCGGCTCAGGTCACATAAAACACAATACCAGGGAATATCACAAGATGACATAATTCCAAGTCAAAAGCATGAAAGATCTAAGATGTGAATCTATTGCGATGCAACTGTGTGTTTAGGAATTGTAAGGGAGCCAACTTTGGCCAAGGGACAGTTGTAGAGGCCTAGAGAAGGGTTTGGAAATGATTAATAGATATGCTTTGTTTATAAAGAGGAAATGCCACCAACATGATCTGACCTAGGGTGCCTCTGATTGGCTGAGAAGGTGTCTAACCATATTGATGAGGAAAAAAACGATCTGACTAAGGCTGAAACGGGTTTTTGACCTTACATGGTATATCACACTTGCACCTATACCTTTGGTGTAATTTGCACTTCTGTATGCTGGGTGATTAAAGCCTTTATCAACAACTACTCCTAACAGTGTAACAATTGTGGGTGATTTTTGTGTCTAACCATTTCCTGACTACGGTGATATTTTTAGATGTGTCAAAGTCCAATTGACGGGTTTCCACGACAGAGTCCACAACATTATTTCCACTTTTGTTACATAATGCAAATGTTATTACATTTCCATTAAAAAAAGCGATCAGGTCCCGCATTTTGTAATAACTGCCGCAATATGTAATAATTTATTACAAATTGAGAAAATAGTTATTACAAAATGTGTTCAAGAAATGTATTACAAAATGCGGAATATATTACGAAATGCGGAAATTAGCGATGACGTCAATTGTGTGTGCTACATTTCACTTGTAGTCTATCTGTGGATGTAGATCGACAATGGCAGCAAAGGATTAAGTAAGAAGGCCATTCAGTCTGTTGTGGCAACACTTCAGAATGTCGAGGAAGACAAAGCAAGAAGAGCATGTAAGGAGTTTAATTTATGGAAGAGACATTGTGGCCCTACTTCCCACAGGGTTTGGGAAAAGATTTCCAGCTTGCTTTGTTAGTTGTGAGTCTGTTCGTTTCCAGAAAGCTTTGTAACTTCCTTCACAATCTGGTGCATTGCATACATTACAATTACATGTCAACAATTGGGTAAAGGCAAATCGAATCATTTTAAATTTCAGTCCACATATCCAGGAAGAAAAACATTTCTTAATACAGCACAGCCAGTCCCTCTGTACAAAACAAAGTGAAGGGGCTGGTTTACCAGGCTAGACACCTTTTGCCATCTGACATATTTTCACACAGTTTAACAATCTGACATGTTTTCTTTATTCTGTGTAAGCCTCCATTTTCTGAAAAAAATGTTCATAAATTAATAAATAAATAAGCTTTCAGATAATGCTATTGTTTCTGTCATTTGCTAGAATACTTCGGAAGCAGTGAACTTAGTGGTTGCATTGTTAATGTCCAAAATTAGTTGCTGGTTATGATAATATAAGAAAATACGAAGCTCTATGCATTTTGAGGCGAGTTTCAGTCACATAAAAACCATGTCCACTTAGCATAACTCAAAGCTATTCAAAGCTCCCACACATTCCTCACTGCAGCAGTCCTGAACACCTCAGTCTTGCCGCTCTTTTTTTATGAAACGCAGTGGCCATAAGATCTGTCTAAATAATAAAGAACATTATGATGTAATGATTGTTTTGTAGTGCTTAGTATAACATTCAAAACAGAATAAGTCTATCTGTGTAGCTTTCTTGCTCTTTTTGGTTTTGCCAATACTTGCAACAGCAGTGGATTGTCATGTGCGGTGGAACTACACAATATCTGGACATCACAACATGATAGTGGTAAGATTATGTAGAAAGCAAAGTTGACTTAGGTTACAGTCCACAAAAACTCACTGACAGACTCAAGAAGACTAACTTTGTCATGAAATCGCCTAAAACATATTTTCTGAATAGTTGTAAGTGGCAGTAGTAGGACTAGCTTAATTGACTGAACAACTTCAATCAACCGATTCACAACTTTAGAAGTGGATCCAAGCCTTGTTTATGGTATATTTAGGCAACCAGATCCTGATGATATGTAAAATGCACTAAATAAATCTGCTTTGTGATGTTTTGTTTTCAGTATAATTTCACACAAAATCTGTCTACATGGACCCTTCTACCACATCTTTTAGGAGTCATTTAATGCACTATCAAATGCAGTCCAATACTAATACAAGGCTCTGTCAGAGACTGAGTGAAATTGCACAAATGCACTAAATTGGAAATGCCTCTGTTTAACCATAAATATTTGCCAAAATGGAGGATATAAAGTGGTGCGATTGGTTTCTCCTGATCAATACTGCTGTCTCTCCTCTTGGCCAATCACATCCTCACCACAACCCCAATTCCCAAATCACCACTTGGGGCATAATCTATCTCCCAGAGGGGTTTTATGACCTGTAACGTGTTTATAGCATGGGCAGCATACATGTGCGACTAAAATTTGAGAGGGTCACTTCAACCCCTTACTTAAACAATTTGCACTGCTGCGCCACAGATCCACAAGGTCACGACCTCTCACCTGCTCCTTTAAACTTTTCATTAAGTACGGGGAGATTACAGGTGCCTCAGTCACCTGAAATGACCTAAATGAAAAGTGCTCTCTGCAAGCAGCAGTGTAAAATTATTTTAGCCCCCCGAGACACAGGCAACTCTTAGGAGACCCGTAGTTGCACAAGGGCTCCTGCATGGAGGCTTACAGATACTCCTCAACCGTATGCTGTTTAAACAGGTACTACACGCGTGTGCCAGTTGTGCTTAGGTTAGGAAATTATGTTCTGAGGTGGCGGTACACTCTCTAATGTCAGTCAGGATTAAGTGGTCTGGGTTGACTGAACTCCCTTTACTGAGGAGAATCTCACTGATCCCAAAGATCTGACTGAATGGTGTCACCTCCCAAGGTAAACTTGCAAATTAGCATAGTCTCAAAAACATAGTCAAAAAAGCATGTAAGCACACACTCATGCCTGACAGTAACAGAGTCTCTTTGGTTATGCCTGTCAGATCTTTCAGCAGTAATTGATAATGTCTGAAGATGTGGGTGAGGTGTCACCCAAGCACAAGGGCCGGAACTGTCAATAGCGTCTGTTCATCCTCTGTTACCTGCCTTTAAATGCACGTGCCTCCCTGTGCTCGGATCTGTGTACACACATATATTAATATTAATCACACAACAAAATGCTCCTGCCCGGAGTCCCAGTGCACTGCTACAGTGAAGGGATCAGGGACTGGGGGACCAACAAATCTGGTCAGGGACTGCTACCTCATACATTTTTAGTTTAGGTTATAATAATTGACTTCTTAACACTGCCTGCATTTAGCTTTGCTTACAGGGAGGAATTGGGAATAGTAGCACACAAAAACACACATACAAGCCATCAATAAATACACAGCCAGAATTGAAAATAATAATTCACTAAAAAAAAGAATTTTCCTTAAATAATCAAATGCATTAACTTCTAATGATATGATATAATGATATGATACCTTGCCTAAAGTTATGTTGGTCTGTTGTCCTAGCATTATGCATGCTAGCTAGTATGTGTTTGGAAATTGATTTAATTGCAGCAATATTAAAATGACAATAAAGACTGTGCACTTTTAAAAGGTACTCCAGGAAACATTGCAGTTCAGAATATCCCACATAATTAGCATTCCTCCTGCCATTTTGTTTTTCCCAAGTGGTCTACACCTCATTGAAATAGATGAGATACAAAAGTTGGCACCATCACTGGTAGCTGGATTCTGCCACTCAAAGAAGAAAGAAAGAGTGTGGAGGGGTGGGGGTGGGGGAGTGGAATGGTCACGATTCTCTGTGAATGCTCTGGCTGCCCTGAGGCAAAGACTCGATGTTGATAAGGAGATTAATCCCCAAAGAGCCTTTCGTTCCTCTGCAGAGAAATTAAAGCTTGCCACTTTTCCTTTCACCTGTCCTTCTGACAGCTCTGTCAGTGCTAATGTGTCTTACTACCCGCCCTAATCCATGTCCTATGGTAAAGAATCATTTATTAAGAAATTAAGAGGGCTCGCCTCCCCTTCAGTCTGGTCGGTCTTCAAAAAGTTGTCTTGATAGTGGTGACAGGGTGATTATCAATGAAAAATTATTTAACAGCACCTCCGGGCCTTTTTTCTGACAAAGCCTAATAAGTCACATGGGTGGATATCAATCAAATCTATCCACTCTGGATTTGGTAAATATTCCCCCAAGTTCAGGCAAATTACCTTGATTATATGTCTCCACCACATGAGGCTGGAAGTGACTGTGGGGCATGGGATGGAGGAGAGGTGGTATTTTTAGGCGCACAGCAACAGCATGACATGTTTGGTAATGCAAACAGGAGCTGCAGAGATGAAATATTAACAAAATAAAAAGGGTTAGTAAGAAACTGTGAAAAATGGCAATATCTGCCTGTCTTCACCACTGCTTGCCCTTTGCAATAGATGTTAGGCACACTACTGTAATTATGAAATGTTAAAGGAGGCTGTCCATGCACTATACTGAGCCATATCAACTGTTTGGGTTAAAGAACCACTTAGCTGACATTTCTTTTTAGCAAATGAAATTGAAATGTATATAAAAACATCATACACAAACTATTGATAACAACAAAACACTGTTAAATTGACAACAAAACATCGATAAATATTAGGCTGAAATAGGCTAATCTTTAATCCTATCTGTTGAGTTCACAAAGTTTCCTACTGAGCTATATAGTTGTTCTAACAAACATGGAGGATGTGTGCTTGGTTTTAGAAAGCTACTGACAGACAGTGTCATTTATATTTGGATGTTACCTTGAAGGAATGAGGTAGTCTGCATGCTGATTCAAAATAGAGGGCCTAAAATATTTACATGACTTACATTTACAGTCTGCTCCATATCGCCTACTTACCTACTTAAAATGGCCATTCTGAGTAAGCAGTGTTGGTCCAATTAAAAACCGGTGAAATGAACACAGGTAGGTATGGCCTACACAGAATGGTCAGAATTTGGAGTGTACGATGGTGTATACTTTTCACACTCAGCGGCCCTCTTGTTTACATAGTTGAGGTGCCTCAAACCACAGATTCTTCGCAAAAAGAGGACAGATTCGCAATGGAGGGCATTCCCCATGTGCAGCAGAGAAAGGAGATGACAAAAAAGCGAAACAACATAACATCGACAATTTTTTTGCTCCTCCTGGTAGATTTTATTTTGCCGGTTGGTGAACTCTGATGACAAACCATGACCATCAACAGGCAAAATTTGATTTGGAACAATTTAATTTAAAACTTACATCACAAATGTATTCTCTAATGTAACCTAGGTTGAAGCAGTACTATGCAACTCTGAGTGCTTTTTCTGAATGGGCCTCCCACTAGTGTCTCCAAGTTGAGAAAGTCTTCATTCGCTCGGTTATGACTCATTTAAGCATCTACCGACTAACTCGAAAAAGTTGCATAGAGCTGCTTTAACATTATAGATTTTCCCCTTACCTCTCTCTTGTTTTGCTCAAACTCAGAACAAGTGCTTTATTTAATCCTGACTCAATTTAAACAGTTGAGCATTTTGAAAGAAACACACAATTTATAGCCACTATCTAGGCTTGGTGGCTACATCTGCTACCTTATAAAACAGCTCAGTGGTAAGTTACCTTCTTCTTAGTGAATCACAATTAGACCTGGGCGATAAATATCATCTACAATATTATCGTAAATGTTGTTTTGACTATGTGTAAATTTACATTATTGATAATTGTAGTGTATCGAAAAAAAGATAAATGAAAGGTCCATAGATGGTTGAGAAATTATCTGATGATAGGTGTAAAAGTGCCTCAGAGGCCAATCAGTGTGCAGGGTTCTGTCATGTGGTGACATAATCTCCAACAAGCAGTCGCGGAAACAACACAATACACAACGAATCATTGGGCTTGTTTGAAACCATCTGGCTGTCTGGTTGACATGACATCTAACAACATCGACAAGAATAGCCAATGTATACACATCATATACCTATGACAGACATGGGTGGAGTTAAAATGACAGGCGGCAAGTCGGATAACTTCTGCTTCTCGTAGTAATGCATTTTACTAGAATTTTGAGATGCAGCCATATAACAAACTGATTTTAAATGTGCAATAATTAGGCCTAATTTTGAACCTGGTATTCAGAATACACTTATGCTTGACATTAAAACTGTGACTGAGATTTGTTGTTTGCTGCACTGCACCATACAGTGCAAAACAAATCATAACCCGCATTAAGATTCAAACTCAGGTCAACCGCTTAATAGATGTTATACAACAGTTAGGTCTGGTTGAACTATTTCGCACTTTCTGATTGGGTGAAATGCATTCTAAGCCTCACTAGGAGTGAGACCACATACAACGTAACCTTAGGCCCATTTGAGTGACAAACCCGTCTGTTTGCATTTGTCTGAGTTTGTCTACATACGTCAGCAAGAACTCCGCCTCGCAGCACCACCTGATCTTCATAGTAGATGACGGAGAGGTCATGTGTTGTGTGTTAAGGACAAGGAGGGGGCGGGCGGTTGTAGTAGGGTGCATTGAGACTTCAAGTCAAGTCGAGTCGTTTTTTAATAGCACATTTAAACAAAACAACAGAGATGTCCACAAGGATGAAAAATAACACGGCAAAACCATAACTCAAAGATCATTAATAGGTATAGCCTAAAAGACTTGTGTCCGACTTGATCGAAGCCCGCCCATGCTGCGAGGCGGAGTTCTTGCTGACGTATGTAGACGAACTCAGACAAATGCAGACAGACCGGTTTGCTACTCGTACGCGGCTAGTAAAAGAAATGGACAGAGGGATGGCATCATTTTCAATGTGACCGGATGATGTCAGATTTTCGATGTCGCTAGGCTACTGCGCAAGCTTGAGAGCCAGCCTGGTGACGTTGGCCAATGAACCCGAATACGATAAGTTGACTAGTAGATACTCAATCACAAATCAGACGCCATATGATCACTATTATCATAAGTACGATCACTCTAACTTAAGTGGAAGGCTAATATTGTACTTTGGGACCTGATTCTTCTTCTAATAACTTTGGTTCCAGGCATGTCGAGGGAGCTCGCTGTGTACACACCAGGCTAGCATGTAGCTTAGCTTACCCATCTTTCTTTTGGCTTCACTTGCATCGAATAATGATGATCCATAAAGTTAACAATCCCTTTCACAAAAAAATACAACCTCAATGCTACCTTTGTGGGAAATGTTGCTAGAAATGTTTCCCCGACATGAACAGAAAACTAAACAGGCATGAGTATGGCTATGGCTTGTTATTCAAACAGTATGGTAAATTTCCTCCTGTGCGACAGAAAGTCACTAGTCGTCGCTTAATTTGTGATGTCATTTTTAGCATAATTTCAGATAAACGTTTCTTACAACACAATAACTTGACAGATTTCAGATCTGTTTCCTCTGGTGTACAACAATGCCAAAATCGAGGTTCTAAGTGCACACCAAATCAACCGGTCTGAGGCTACTAAAAAGGGGTGGTTTCAAACTGCTTTATTTGCCCTACTTTGGTACGGTTCCTGTGGTGTGAAAGCAACCAACAGTAGAGTTTACTGCATGATTATTATAAAAAGTGGCGCGTTTTAGTCTGGTTCCGGTGGCAATGGCCTTTGTGGTCTATTTTGGTTCATTTAGAACTATGCATAAGCACCCAAGTCTGTTTGCTCCATTACATACATGGACCAAAGAAATCAAACTATAGGTCTGAAAGTGCCCTTTAGTACCATGTGGTACAACGACACTCAGACCAGATTGCCCAAAAACGTCACTATTTCAGATAAAGTCCAAATTTTTTTCTCATGCATTGCTTTAGGCCAGCCACTTACAGGCCAGATGGTTTGAAACAAGCCTATCCTCACATGGAGGAATTATCCAATTTTTAACAGATGATATAGTGCCTGGAGGCTGAAAATAGTGTCAAACAAAGGCAGAGGCCCGTAACATCACTCACGTGTTTTGCTTTTGTTTCACAGCACTGTTAAATGCTCAAATTAAGTTGCGGTCATATACAGTCTCTGCTTGTAGTAGCCTACTCTGCCTTTGTCGTGCAGAGCACCAGGCTACTTACTGTTTACTGTGCTGGAGTTATGGTTATGCCGCAATGGAAGCACATCTGACACATATCTACACTTAAATGAAGTGTAGGCTGCTGCAAAGCGTTGCAGTGGTTGTTTTTAATAACTAACAGGTTTTGTGAAATTCAGCTAGGATGCAGTAGCCTTGTTAGCTAGCTAGCAATGCAAATGTAGGCTACTTGACAAAACAGAACTGCTCCTATCCACAAATCATAAGGAACAGGCAGTAGATAGATTGTCAGTTGTATGATTCAAGGCCCCTAATTCAAGGCCCTATACTGAATAGTGAGTAGTTTTCTCGTTCCATGCAGGCTAGTAAAGAACTGCCTGCCAGTAAAAGTCAACTGACAGAAAACAAGGCAAATGGGGTGAAGGCGAATGTCACACCTTCCCAGCAGCGCACACACACAAAATTCCAGCCTACTTTGTCAAAATCCATAGCAAACATCCATTGATAAGACATTGTCTAAATCCACCATGGGTTTTCAGCATTAGTCCGTATGTGCTGGCTAAATAGCCTAATGAATCAATGTCCCAAAGTTGTTGTCTGGTTGTCATCCAATTTTAAATGCTAGGCTAAGGGCGCTGATACACTGGCAGCGGCACGGCAAGCTTCTCGCCGTGCCGCATCCCCTTGTGTTGCCGGATCGTTACTAGGGGTGGGCGTTCTCGGAAGTGTATATAGTCTTGTCGGGGAAGGTAAACGAGTTGTCAAAAATCTTAACTTTCATCCATTGTGGCTGCTTTATTGTACATTACATCCTACACTTCATTCATGAAGCTATCAAGGGGCAAACGACGTGCCTAACTAGTAATTACAAGTGCTTGTATCGTTTCCAAACTGTTCACGTAGTTTGTACATTTTTCCTCCACGTCTCATTTTTCATGTTTGTGGCTCTGTAAGAAGCATAGACAGTAGACGAAGGTAGGAAGACGAGGACATGTTTAAAATGCGAAACCCCGCAGAACTGATTTCGTCACGACAAACCTCCCCTGTGATCTATTTTTATTGGATAACGCAGCCGTGTTGGCCGGACTAATTTGCATAAAGTTGAGCAGAGCCCAACTTCTTGCCGTGCCGCAGCTGTCCGAGCCCACGCACCGGAATCCCGATAGGCTTTGCGCGGACGGCAATAACGGCTTGCCGGACTCCATTGAAAATGAATTGAATCCGTCCGGCACGGCAAATTTGGCGCGGTAGTGTATCAGCGGGGTAAGGCTGGATATTTGTGGTGGCAAAATATTTCAGTTCCACAAAGAAATTGAAAAGTGTTACTTTATTTCAAATGATGAGTTTTGAAATTAAAATAAATACATTTTAAGACATATATATTGTCAGATATTGTCAGATTATCGTTAATGTATCACAATCCTAATCCTAATCACAATATCAATATTCTAACACATTGTTACCATCAGAGGACAAAAATATATCAATTTAATTTTGCAAGAGGCCGCTACACTGTTTAAAGACTGGCCTTCACTCCGTTTTAATGACAAACAAGCAGCAACAGCACCAAATCAACCAATAGTGGTCGAAAACAATACTAGAACGGTTGTGAAGAATCGTTGAAGAGATTCTTCTAAAATAAAATGTAAAAACTTTAGTTAGCCTACTCATTGCACCCAAATGGGCATCCCACTTCCTGAGGAAAAAAATGTACATGCCGATCCACACTTAGCACTATGAAAGAACTTAGCACATCCCTAGCAATCTGGTTGTGCAGTCCAATCCTACATGGGCTGTTTCAGTTATGTAAGAGCTCTGATTATTGTCTTTAACAAGCATTGGATTAGCCCATTGTTCGTTTTATGCACAAGCAAATTCCAGAGATGAATAAATCAAACAAAAATGGCTAACAATAATAACTGTCTGAATGGAAATACACTGTTGGCCTTGGCTTTAAACATACAACATAGGCCTATTATAAAGTGCCATTTTTCAGAAGCATGCAGTACTTTGACTGTTTCACACTGGTTTGGCCAAAGACATAGACAAACCCAGAAATAGATCTCATAATACATAAAATCTGTTTGCCTAAAGGAGCTCTCAAAGCAGTGCTGTGACATGACTGAATGCAGTAATGGAACTAAAGCTATAAAGTGGTTTTCTTAGGTTAAATTGATTCATGAATTTTGAAGAGAACATTATCTAATGAATTTACTCTGAATAGAAAGCAATTAAAAGGACACATCGGCCTGATTAACCCCAAAGTCAGCCACAGCCACAATTGCTGTACACTTTTAAATGATTTTCATAGAAAAAAACACAGAAGCAGATTTACTGTCTTTTGCCCTCTGCTAATCCATACAAATTAATGAACAAAAAGTTAATTTCTGTGATGACCCTATTCTGCTATACCCTGGATTATAGTGCACGCTAATATGGTATGCGTCATAGTGTTAAGGAGCAATCAGTGTGTGTGTGTGTGTGTGTGTGTGTGTGTGTGTGTGTGTGTGTCTGTATGTGTGCGTGTGTCTGTATGTGTTTTAAATCAAGTGATTAACTCTGTAGTAAAGCTCAGGGTTTAGCTGGTTAACCTAACACATTAAAAGTATCAGCTCATTTACCAGTAGGGTGTAAGCAAAGTCAGTTTGAACATGGTGAACCCTTAAACTTTTTCTCACCTTTTTCTCCTCCAAAATGAATTGGCTGTGTGATAGAATCACCATTATTATTCAATTAATAAGCTTTTCTGTCTCTCTTTGTGTTATGACCTATATTTCTAAACTTGGGTTAATAGTGTACCCTCTCTAAAATGTTTGATTTTAAATTTTAATTGAGTTGAGACACTTTTCTAGTTAGAGGATTTTTTTCTGAGCCAGCAAGTGTCACTGCAGAAAGTATGGGCATATTTTAACCATTAGAATGCTGGTGTTGTTGGTTATTTTCCCCTGTAATATCTTATTTTTAATAAATTGAATAATTTGATGTGTGTCGTAAAACATGAGCATGAGGTCACCCACATTAGCTACTGCCATGATATTGTATTTCTCCGTGTCTGAATTACAGATGCAAAGATCAACCTTTTGAACTTAGAATTACTTGGTGAAATTACATTGCTGTGGCTATCCATTGCAATATATTTGCTTATTTGAAGATGCTTGATTGAAGAGTCCCACAAGAACCTGCTATACCACAATACAGATATAGTCTCCACCATTAGTTTGCTCTATGCACATAATTCATGCGATGACCTTGAACTGTATGAGAAAGCAAGCAAGGTATGATGCCTCCAGCTGCAAACAGATGCAGGAGCTTGTTTTACAAATTAGGCATAATCAGATCAGCTCTCCTCTGATAGTGGAGGACAGAGCAGTGGGCAGCCTGTGCATCACCTGTAAACAGTAGAATAGATTTGTAATGTATTAACACACACACATACACAGGACTGTAAAAAATTGTGAACAGATTTCAATAGAAAAGGCTGACAATATATAAAGATAATGCCACAGCATTGTAGGTCACTGTGAACCCTTTAAGGCATCAAACCTATGTGATATATATGTATTTCTTCTTGTTTGCTTTTCCACTCACTGACATAAACAATTCACCATGGTGCTATATTGACCAAGTTTTTGCTAACAGTGTCTCAAAGAGAATCAATATTATGGGAGAAGTTTACCCTAGCATCTCTCTTCCACCTGACAAATGCCTGGGCTAGGGCCTAGTTTATTCGTTGTTTGCCATGGCCATTAATGACTATGTCTTGTTTTTCACCAGTCATCTCAATGGGCTGTTGATAAAGATTTTGCATCATGTTCCAAGTGTCAGGCCTGTCAGTTTTGCTGAAGCATTTGACCAGAAGGAGGGGAAAAATGCAGGGGGAGCTATTGATTACAGCTTCTCGGTGTCACTTGTTCACTAGGATTTAGGTATTGATGAGCCCGCGAGTGAAAACAAGCTTTCTCCCATGTGGGCCTCTTACCAAGAAGAGTAAAAATGCAAAGTTGGAGAAAATATTCAGCTGGTGCCGGAGTCCGAGGGATTCCACCATCGATTGGAATGCACCTTCATGTCTCTTTTTCTTTGTCAGATAGACAAATCTGTGGAGCCTGGACGTTTTATATACCATTTGAAGCCAGGTCTCTGAAAATGATGGATTTGCGCATCGGATAAATTAGATTTCACAGGGAGTGTGCAGCTTGGATGCTGTCAGGGCTGACAATGACTGGAGTATTAATAACAATAATTGAGTTTGGGGGGGTATGTATACAGACGGAACCTGGTACCTTGCCATTTTTGTAAATCATTTATGTCTTCGGCTTGTCTAATATAGGAGAATAAGGCAGATAATGTGGCCATTAAAACAGATGGGATTGTACAATGCAGGGGGCTCAGAACCCAATCGTCCTGCTCTGTGGTCCATTCTTGATTGTGTTCATAATTGTTTTTTTCCTCATTATTACTTTAGTCATGAATTAGATTCTAATACACAGACAACATATATTCCTGCTGTTATCTGTGGCTACACCACTGCCCACATTTGGCTTTTCACTGTTAAAACCCTCAAATAATACATATAATGAGAATATATATTTATATAGAGTTAGGGTTATATATATATATATATATATATATATATATATATACATCCAAATTATCTTACTTATCTAATGTCGTGCCAGCCTTCCCCCTACCTCTGCTACTCTCTCTCTCCCTCTCCCCTTTTTGAGATCAGCCTCATGTTTCATGACTTCCTGATTCGGATCAGTCTGCCTCTGGCCCCCCTGTTGAATGGTCATGGCGTTGAGACAAAGGATGCTGGCACTCCACTGACTCATGAGAGTGAGGCCAGAACACGGAGTGGTAAAGGAGGCCAGACCACCCGTCCCACCCCCACAGCTCTGCTGAGCGCTTGCTTACTCCCCCACCATTAGTGTCCAACCGGCACCACACAGCACACAGAGAGGGAGGGCAACAGCAGCCCTCAATAGGCCCCAGTGCTAAAATAATACCAAGCAGCCCACCTATGACAGCATGTAATTATTTTATTTATATGGTCATGATAGAAAAAAACATGACATAAATGGCTCCACATATTGTACAGAAACCACACTCTATAAACGTTCATTTTCAGTCAAATTAACTCTTTCTATGTTTTTATCTGATATCCTTTTTGGTTTGTAATTGTGTGCTTTTATTCTGTCTCTTACTCTATCTTTCTATCAATCCAAACATGTTACACCTAGATTAAGATAATAATATAGCACGAGTAATAGAGAAGAAGTTAGTACAGAGCTAGAGATGAAGAAAGACATAGAGAGAGAGAGTAAGAGAGATAGAGAGAGAGAGGGTGAAAGGAAGAGAGATTGAGAGACAGACAGAAACCATCAGCTTGACAAGTTCCTTTAGGGCCACCCTTTACAACGTTTGGGCCAGAAATAGTGGTTTGATGTTATATGTGACTAATACTTTACTAAAAGTTAAATTAAGCATTTACCATTGTTTTATTGTATTATTCTGCCTCCTCTTTTCTGTGTACTTTGTTCCCAGTTCAGATGTGTTCTATTTTTAATGTCTGTGAATGTGGTTTTATGGCTGCATGGGGTGCGTTGGAGGGCTAGGCAGGGAGGGAGGAAAGGGAGGGAGGGATGGGGGGTGGAGGGAGTAATGGAGGCAGATGGACGTAGACCAGGGGCATCACATCCTAATGTGCCCCACTCTTTAAGGAAGCATCTGTTTTGTTGAAGGACAGGCTCCAGTCCAGCACTACTGTGCATTCCGACCAAGGGGAATGAGAGCATAAATACAATCAGTATACAAACTAATACATGGCTCATTTCTATTTAATGTATGATCTATGACGGTATTGCCACATATTTCCATGTTCCATATTTACAAGTACAAAAGTGGAAAAAATTCATGTAATAAAATATATACGAGTGTTCTTTTCTGGTACTCATGTGGTGACTCATACATGTTAGTTCCTATTCTAACATGTTTTTTTAACCAGATCAGAAAATATTGCACATTTGGAGTTAGAACATCTGAGTTGAATTTTGAACGCTGAGAAGTCACATCAGGTTGAGAATATTTTGTCTCTGTGTAAAGCGAAGGCATGTGTACTGACTCCTGATTGTACACTTTTTAAGTGTTTATGTTCCTAGCGGTTTATGGGTTTTGTCTATTCAAGACCACAGATTATGTTACCGCATGATTGGCAAAGACGTGTGTTTATACATAACAAACACTGCTATTCTGAAACCATTCAAATAAAATCCAAGAGCAGGAAATTACAAATTAAACTTCACCAACACAGAGAAATGTAACACAAATATTTGAAGAGAAACTTAATGAGATAATAAGAGGTGAAGAAAAATGCCGGTATTACTTTACCATTTCTTCGGCCAAGGGCTTGCTTAAGCCACTGCCAAAAGTGAAAGTAAATCAACTAGACTGAACCTACAATATATTGAAATCAAACAGTGAACACAATAATCATGTGATAGGTATCACCACATGGTTACCATATGATGTATGTTAAAAAATGTCTGTGTATCAAATACTGGCACAGCAACTGACATAGATACAATTTGCTGCGTGTAATGAATAAGTGACAACATGTAATGCTCAGAGGGGAAATTTATAGGTGTATTCATTTTTGAACCGAGTCCAAAGTTTCTCATTTCCAATGACCCATTTTATACAAGTGATCCACATGAAAGCAGACAGGATGTATTGCACAGTGTGGGGAAGCGTTTGATATCCCACAACACTACAGAGCGCCGGGGCTGCTGCCGTCTACTCTTCCACCACATCCCTTCATGTGCTGAGAGATTTCCAATAGAGGGCAGTGCAGTTTAGAGGAAATGCATGCAAACAAACACACACATACACACACACACATTCAGAGCCACACATTGTGCTAAATATTTAACACAAAAATAGACAGTGGTTTGTCCAGTTTTCACAACTGTGATGTGAATGAAATTTAAATTCTTCACTTCCTTTTTTTTTTACAGTGTTTGGTAAAGGAGACTTATACGGTGAGAACGGGGGCCTGTTATTGGAAACACTCCCCTCTCACATGTGCTCAGCTTGACTTCTCCACACGAACTGGACATTTGTATGTATATATACAGGCAGGGCTGGGTGGGTGGGTGGGGGAAGGTGCCGTGCTGCCAGACAGGTAGATGAAGAATGGCCCATCCACTAGCAGTGATTTCTGAGATTGCTAATGATGCCCGGACAGCAGGCTGCAGCCAGCACTAATGAAAGGTGCTGTGACTCTAGAACCTCAAGGGGTTCTATTTAAAAGAGAGCGAGACACAGAGGGGGGAGAGAGATTCCACTGTCCAATGTCACTACGGCTATCTCATCTTCCAATTTCTCCATTTTTTTGTATTTCTATTGGCTGCAGTGTAAACCTTATACTAGAAATGCCCTGTTCAGGATGTCCTCTTTGAGGAAGCCATGAGGATAAGTTGAGGGTGGAAGTTGTTATTGCCTTAATGTATGAACTTGATCATTCAAAAGCTTGACAGCAAAAATTGATGGTGCTTGGTCTTTTCTGTTTGTCATTGTCTGTCTAACATCAGCACAAGGGAAAAAAAGGCTGAGCCTATGTCCAAAAAAATATAGGCATAGGCATAAGATTTTGGTCTGTATTACAGTGTGTGTGCATGTGCTTGCTTGCGTGTGTGTGTGTGCGTGTGTGTGTGTGTGTGTGTGTGTGTGCACGCGTGCGTGTGTGTGTGCGTGCATGTGCATGTCTGTGTGTTCGCGCGCGTGTGTGTGTGTGTGTGTGTGTGAAATGAGTAAATCACCACCACATTTTTTCCTCAAATTGAGCAATTTGCTCCTCTCCATTATATGTCGTTAAAGTCAGTGATATTGAGAGTGACTTCATATATCATCGGAGACGCAGACAAACTCCCCTTGCTCTTGGGCACTGGTAATAGGGAAGCCTTTGAGGAGCATGACTGTCTTGCAGAGAATTCCATTGAACATTCATTAACCTGCTTGACCCAGCAAACCTAGGCACAGTAGATTTCATCACCGCCTCTTTAACAAGAGTTGATACAACATTGTCCTCATCCCACCCCATCATCTTTCATTAGTGTTGCGCTGATTATTATTATTATTATTATTATTATTATTATTATTATTATTATTGAAATGCTTTGCATTGTTCTTTCAGTATAAAATGTGTTATATAGATAAATAATCACACACCTTCCTACCTATTGTTATTGTTGTTGTTGTCATTGATTTAATGGTGTAGTTGTTATTAAAAATGATGTTGTTGCTATTCATAAGGATGCAGCTTGTGTTCTCGCTGCAGCCTAAGTATTGAGAGAATGTTGTGGTTTGCTTTTAATGATGATTATTTAGCAGGTTCATCCAGCTGTAGCTGGCCCACGAGATGATTATCATGTTCCTGGCTTTGTGTTTGCCTTTGATGATCACCTCTCCGTGGCCCCGCTGCCCCCTCCAGCATGGCCTCCCAGCAGTGGCGCTGTGTGGTGGCAGATACAGTGTGGTGCCCCAAAAATGTGAGAAGAATATGATTTTTAAAAAAGATAGCCATGTCCTTTCAGGCTCCAAAGTGGGCTCTACTGACCTATCCGGTTTCCTCCCCTTCAGCCTGGCTCGCTTTGAACTGCTGACATTGAGTCTCTGTGCAGCCAGCCTCGACAGCTGGCTCTGCGGCATCTAATACCAACACATGCTGTTTTAGCCCATTTCCAGAGAGAAAGATAATGAAAGATTCAAAAATAATATTTGTTTTGGCGGTACTACCTTTATAATGAAATGGATGCCCTTGACCAGGGGAAAAATGGCTTTTTTCCGTGCAAGGGGGGTGGAGGGGAGAGAAAGAAGCAAGTGGGCCCTCTGTCTCTTTGAAAACTGTTTGTGTTTGTGGGTCAAAGTGTTGTTTTTTTCCTTCCTTTCTGTACGCATAGCCTACTATGCCATAAACAGAGTGTAGAGATCTCCCTCTCTCTTTCTCTCTCTCTCTCTCTCACTCTCTCCAAGTCTCTCTCCTCCTCCTACCGCCCACCCCCTCGACATTGTACTCTTATCTGGTAGAGGAAAGGCTTGTCTCCCTGCACTGCTTGTCTTTAGACTGTTCCCTTTTAAATTCAAAAGGGTAGAGGCCATATGCGTTCCTCACACAAGACTTACTCTGCTAACCTGCAGGAATTCTATTTTTCTGCTGAATAAAATATAGCTGGTCATGTCCCTTAATAAATAATATATTTCTGATTATAGATGTAGCTACTTTGAGAATACCCCCAAAATCCACAGCCATGAATTTCTTTATGCTTTTTCATTTGAAATATTTTCAAGTTATGGCCGTTGCACACCCTATACAAAGATATGAATTATTAATTGTAAACTATTGACTGCTGAGTTTGCTTTAAGAGAGCTTGATGGTTGGCAGGGGATTGAGTCACTCTCTCTCTCTCTTTCTCTCTCTCTCTCTCTCTCTCTCTCTCTCTCTCTCTCTCTCTCTCTCTCTCTCTCTCCACTCCCTCACCACACTTTGTCTTACCACAGGAACAATAACTGTCATATCCGAGTCAGAACACAACAGAACGTGAATATTTATCTAATACTCAAAATACCACATCCAGGTGTTTAAATGACAGTATGTTATAGTAGTGTGGTTGTCCATATATGCAAAACCCTTGATGTTTGCATGTTGTGCAAATTAAACTAAACCAATTTTATTTTGACATTGAGCTTTTGTGACTTTAAACAAAAATACCACACAGTAAGTAAACACATTAGTTGTAAAAAGAAATGATGTATTCATAAATGTGTAAAAGTGTGTGTTTGCGTACATGTGTGTGTGTGTGTGTGTGTGTATGCGTGTGTGTCTGTACGCCCTATGTGTGTGCATGCATGGATATAGTTGTGTATGCGTCTGTGTGTGTGTGTGTGTGTGCGTCTGTGGCTGTGGCTGTGTGTGTGTGTGTGTGTGTGTGTGTGTGTGTGTGTGTGTGTGTGTGTGTGTGTGTGTGTGTGTGAGAGAGAGAGAGAGAGAGGAAAAAAAGAGTGAACATGTGTATAATGCCTGTCTCTGAAAGAGGACAGTCAAAAGGGACAAGGTTCACAGACAGCATAATTCCTGCAGGCTTGTGGAGAAGAAGGAGGAGATTTGGATGGCAAGAGGAGTAGAGCTTGAGCAGAAGTTGGAGCTCAGATTCTGCCTCCCTCTTGGATTTCTCTTGGCTGTGCCCTGGCGGAGCCTGTCTGCAACATTTCCCCCATCACACGTTTTTCAACAGCCTCAGGTTGGATTTGCTTTCTGTAGCTAATATCAACACGCTCATGTAGCGCTAAATGCGTTCGACATTAAGAAAACAGCTCTGCTCCACACTGCCTCAGTATGTATCCGTATAACCGACGTGCAATACATTTTTGTGTGTGGGTGGGTAGGTGTGTGTGTGTGTGTGCGTGTGTGTGTGTGTGTGTGAAAAAGAGAGAGAGAGAGAGGGCGAGAGAGAGGGAGAGAGAGGGGGGGGGGCGGTGTTTCCTTGTCTGTTCATTCATTTTGTGGGGTAGCCATGTGCACTGGACTAGGGTTTCATGTGTTGGATATGGTTGTCTCAATGTCAGGCCACACAGCTATAAACTCCGATTAATCTTTCCACAAAGTAAAATGATTTATTTGTAGTGTTTTTGTTTGTGTGTGTGTGTGTGTGTGTGTGTGTGTGTGTGTGTGTGTGTGTGTGTGTGTGAGAGAGAGAGAGAGAGAGTCAGTGTGTGTGTGTGTGTGTGGGGGGGGGGGGGGGGTGTCTGTGTGTGTCTGTGTTTGTATGGGCTTCACAGCCTGTGTCAGATTTCTCTGCTTACTTGCATAATTGTTGACACACTGATGACTTTGTTCGTGTGTGTGTATGTTTGTTTTCAAGAATGTAGACTCACTTGAATATTTATGTCAATATACACATACCAAGCGACATGGAGAGTTTGTGTCTCCATGGGTCTGTGTTTAGTTAAAGCTGACCTTTGACTTTATTACTTCTTTTTAATGTTGTCTCTTTAGATCCTCACCTAAAGTCACCTTTTGTCAGCAGCCGGGGGTATCTGACAGGAGCCGAAACAGGAAGTGACTGTATAACATACGGCATGTACACATGGGTCAGATGAGCCTATTAGCACAGGTCCTGTGTAGGACTAACCTATTACTCTGCATATGTCTGACTGGCATATGTGTGCAAGTGGGTATTTCAAATATGCAGTCTTTATCTTATGATCTCCCAAAAAGAAATCAATGGCAATTCAAAGTTTTGAAAAAAAAAATCACCTTTTATTGACACCAGTTCTGTGCAGAAATCCATCGTATATATTTTTTTAAGGAAAATGTTTTGTTTTGAGCCCAGTGATATTTTTGTTTCTCCCCAAAAAGCATTTATTTTGAGAGCAAACAGCAATCCAAGGCAGACTGACGAAAAGCAGCCCCCCACCCCACAGCACTTCACCCCTCCACTCACCCCATACCCCCTGACAAAGCATGGGGTTACATGATGATGGGGCAGCTGGAGAGTGTGTGGTGGGACGGGGGGCCCAGCGCAGGTAGAAGCAAGGGAGAGAGAGAGGGCAGGGGTCCAGCCGCTCGCCCCCGGACCTAGTGGCACCAGCCCCAGACAGCTCAGCCAGGTCTGGGCTCCATCACTCCCAGGTCCCCCCAGACAAAGATCCATATATCCCGAGCCGGGTGAGCATGGTGGGAAGTGAGGCCTGAGTGCTGGGGCAGCGAGGTGAAAATTGAAATGAACGTGTTGCTTTGACAGGCAGCTTGATTGATGATGGGCGAACCATTGACAGATCTCCCTTCTAAAAGTTTTCAGCAATGCGCTCGTAGCCGGTGGAAGTCAAGCCTGCCTTGAGAGAGAGAGAGAGAGAGAGAGAGAGAGAGGGAGAGGGAGAGAGAGAGAGGTTGTGTGCACAGACGGACAGGCGAAGGAGAAGGGGGTTGTGTGGAGGGGTGTGTGTGTGGGGGGTGGGGGGGTGGGGGGGTCATATGAGCGGAGAGCTGGAGATAGCCTGACACAATCATTGTGCGTGAGCACACCTTTATTTCTCCAGAGGCTAATTATTTCCCAGCCAAAAGAGAAGGCGCTCGGCAGACTGCAGCGGATATGTGCATTTTAGATGAGGTAAATACAAATAAGCTGAGGAAAGAGACTGAAGACAAATGATTAGTCAAAAGTGGTGTTGATTTAAAAGAGGATATTGAGACTGTTTGTAAAAAAAAAACATATCTATCTAGCTTGTTTTTAATTACTTTCTTGACAGACTCAGACTAAAAAAATATCCAAAAGCACTATCCTCGAGAGCATCCCCACAAAACACATGTTGAGGTGCAATAATTAGGCTGTGTATTTCTGTAGAGACAATGGGACTTACGGAACAGCCTAAAAATAAAACTGCAACTGCTTTTGCCCACAGGCCAACATTTGTGGCTGGGTCCTCCTTTCTTGCATGCTTTTCAGAGCAATCAGATCATTCCATTTTTCATACTTTCACTCAGCAGTGCCCTGGCCACTGACGTGCTGGTTTTGGGTCGTAACTGGAGATATTCTCCTCAGGACCCCATTTGCTGCACTTCCTCTGTTATTTTTAGAGACTGTGTTGCATTATGGGTAGAGAGAGCAGCAGAATGTGCTCTGGCACGGCTATGCAAGCCCCAGCAGTGAATGTGTGTCTGTTTCTCTCTCCCTCCCTTTCTCTCTCTTTCTCTCTCTTACTCTGCCCCCCTCTCTCCCTATCTCTATCTCTCTCCTTTGTGTGTGTGTATGTGGGGGGGGGCTACATACACATGTGTGTGTGTGTGTGCGTGCGCGCATGCGTCCGTGTATGCGTTGGTGTGTGAGTGCATGTGTGTGTGTGTGTGTGCATGTGTCTGTGTGTGTGTGTGTGTGCATGCGTGTGTTTGTGTGTGTCTGTGTGTGCGTTCAGGACACTGGAAGCTGTATCATTAAACAACGTGATTTGGCCTAAATATTACATAAATATGATTATTTTTGTGTCTTGAAGGCAATAATTGGCAGTATGCTCCGCCAGAAGGCTGCTCTGCTCAGCTTCTGTCCTGGAAGACAGAGAGAATCTGTTATCAATCTGCGAGTAGGTGCTTATTTTATAAAACAAAGAAGAATAAAAAAATCCTTTTGTAGTCTGCTTTTTCTTTAACTAGGGAAATACAAACTAAACAACGTTGTCTTCTTAGGTTGTCTCATTGGGAGAAAGTCTGAGGTAGGATGTGCAGTCTTGTTCTGCATGTTTATCACCATAAGTCCCATGAAGATCTGATTTAAAGCCAGGGAGTACCCCATATAAAATAAAGACACGGAGGTAGACTGAAGTACATGTTTCCTGTAATTTAGTTGATCTATAGCATTCATTTTCAAAAGCATCCCCACTGAGCTTGTTGAATCACCGTTGACCACTCAAGCCATATAAATCTGAATTGACTAAAGATATTAGCCAAGCTAAGCTCTAATAAAGTAATATAGCTAAGCCTTAATACATTCTCCCCAACAGTTGATAAGCTGCCCTAGAGAATCTCTTCCATTCTAAGTGTATGTGTGCATGAGTTTGGTGCACTTTAATAAAGAATGGATGATATTGACAGCAATCTTCTTGGTCACTGTTCAAGTTTGTGCCACTGAGCTAATACATTTGATTGAAAGAGATTCTGTTGTGCTGTACAATGTGTGCCCACGCACAACACCTTGTAATTAAATGTACTTTCGCTGGAATGAAGAGCAAACCCCAAAGCTAGTCATTGTGTGTTTGTGTGAGCTCATGTTTTGACCCCTTTACAAAAAAGTTTAACAACAAAACAAATCAACTTATTTACGTGTTTGTATTCTTTTTTAATTTCTGGCATCATATTTTCAGTTAATCAGAGCCATTTGTTACCCATGGGGGTTTTGAATGTAAAATGTGCATTTTTCCCCGGCACTAATATTCCTGATTGTAATTTTATGGTAGGATTTTTCTGTCCTCCAGGGAGGGTTCCTTTTGGCATCATAAACCTCAGGAGCCCTGCAGAGTGATATCCACTCATTATCTCACTGTACCAGCGTGCTGCATTTTGTAAAAGCACAACCCCTCCACAAACCAATAAGCAAAATATTTTTATAATATACCAGCCTGCCTTCAATTACCCACGCTTGGCACACCTATCCGCGATTACCTATGGTCTTCCATGGATGAAGAAATGGAGCAGAGTTGGTTTTTGTTTCATTTGTTTTATTTTTCTCCCGTTCATTTTGGAATGGTAAACATTCTGTCCAATCATTACATCTTTATTGTTTATGGGGGGATCACATTGCTATGTCGACCTAAACAACTACACTGGGCACAGATGCACTCTCTGAAGCAGATAAATAAATAAATCAGCAAATAAATATCAGCCCATATGTTGACCTTAACAGTTTTTATTTCCATGCAGCTGCTCTTAGCATACTTATTTCTCTCCTAGGCCTGTAACAAACACTGTCCAGTGATCGTTGCCAGGAAGGCAAAGGCAATGCAGCTGAAGAGCTTAAAACACTTAATTCACATGACCTCTGACCCTGTGGCCTGTCATGTGACTATTGATTTCCAATGCCTGGAGGATCTATACCACCCAAGTGTGTGATGCTGTAGAATGTAAGGCTGCGGCCCACCGTCGTTCTTTCCATTACCTCAAATCTGCTGGCAGCGTCACCTGTGAGGGACAATGGGTGTCTCCTAGATACCAGCGGAGACGTGCCTGCGTCCTAATGTAGCCGAGTAGTTAACAAACACACCGATCGTCAGGCTCTCACAGACCACCCTCTTTCGTCTGCTTGTCTCGCAAGTCCCCTTGCGCTTGGGGGATTTTGTCTGCGATAGCTAGTCAACAATCAACGTGCTGCATAGGGCCAAGTAACCCGGGTGACCCGGATGACTCTTAGTCCCTGAATATTCTAGAATTGACTTAAGGGATGCAAAACTTGGGGAGCTGGATTCAATAGTGTCTGTAATCATCTTAATGACAGAGAAACACACCAGCCTGAGAAACACAGCTCAGCTCCCGTGTATTTGGCAGTTGAGTAAAAACATCGCTTTGTCCTTTTTTACACTCACTCTTACAGCTCACACTGGTGTAGCAAAACTGTGCATAATAGGTTGATGTAATGACTTGATTACGCTCCAGAACCATTTATGGTTCAGTACAATTGGCTGGCATGGCAACACAGTGCACAACAGCGAGGTAAGCGTGAGAGAAAGAGAGGGGGACAGGGCTTGGTAAAAGGACAGCTAATCTGCTATCCAAACAGCTTGAGAGGATGCAGTGTTTGACAGATAAGTAAGAATGTCTGAAAGAGAGCAGGAAGAATAAAACATGTACTTCTCAGCCTGTCCCCTGAATTTCAAAATGCGACAAACAGTAAACAACTAACACACATGCACACACACGCACACACACACTCACACACAAACAAAATGTCATAAACAACCCACTGAATAACAGCCAAATTGGTACAACTTGGAGGCTAATAGGATCATTAGCCCTCCTCTCTGTATGTTTTGGACATTGTGTGAGTGCGCTCTCCTCCTCCTAGCAGATTGCTGGAGCAGGCTGACGACGAGCAGCTAGCTCAGCAGTGCCGGGTGAAAACTGCCATCTTCCTGTGGATTTACAGCTGCCGCTTCTGCTTCTTCAATTAGTTCTATAGCACACAGATGTTGCTTAAATGTTGCTGCTAATGATATCGCAATAAGTGTAAGATACATGCCATATTCTGAGGCACGTAAATTTCTCAAGTGGCACAATTAAAGTGGAAATATTGGGTAGGTGTGCAGGAGAGTGGCTTGGCAGCACCCAGCGCTTGGAAGGCTCTCCATCTCTTCTGTAATGGTCTGGAATGGGATGGAGTCCACTTAACTGCTGATTCACAGACCTTGCTTTTCTGTTTGCTGAGGAGTGCAACATAAACAAAGTGTGTGATACTGGGACTAAAAGAGTGCTGTTACCAAGTGCTGAACTTTTTATGTGGATGACAATGCTCAATTTCAAAAAGCACTTCAAAAACTTGTGGGCGTTTTTTCCTCATGATGTTGGAAATCCATATTGGATATTAATGTGAAACCTATTTAGCTGGTGTCCCCTTTTACAGCTGGGAGACTTGTCATGTCTACACTCACACCCAATAATAATGTGAGGATGGAGGGGAGGTGGGGACGGATGGCTTTTTTTTTGTTCGTCGCCCACCTCACCCAAACGTGCCTCTGGTGCTGACGCTCGCACACAATATTGTGTTCCAGGACCACTTCTCTTTCACCATTGCTTTACCTCAAGCCAGACCAGTGACCCGAACATAGGAGGTTACAGGTAGCTATCACTTTCCCCTACTCCCTGCGGAGAAAAAGAAAACAGAAGTGCCTTTTTTTCTTCCTTTTTTGCCTTATCTTTTTCAGCCAAACCTGTACTGACAGCCGCCGTATTCTTCCCCAACACGACATTTCAGATATTAACTGTCAGAGTGATGGATCCCAATTAAATAAGACTGAGATCTGCATTTGTGAAGGCATTGTGAAATTATTGTAATTGACAAATATGCATTACAATTCTCAGGGGTCTGATATCATTCTTTTTGTATATACACGTTTTTTTTCTGTTAATGGCAAGGTCATTCTGTCACTCGACAGCATTCAACACTCCAACAAACACAAGAGCACGAAATGCTGAAGACAAAGACAACAGACAGTAATGATGATGAAAATAAGCTCACCTTCAAGAGTAGGCCTGTGTATGGAAATAAATCTATTTATAGCTAACATATATCATTTAAATATGCTTTCAGTGCCTCTCTCTTCTGGCATCATGTTCACTAAAAAAGGAAAGAAAAGCTCCATTATTATATGTAAAATACACCCTTACTAGTTTGTGATATGAAGCGCATAAACTGTCACTCCGAGTGGATCAAGGACAGGCACAATAAAAGCTTTTAAAAGCAAAGCAGGGAGCTGAAAAAAATAATTTGCACATTTTTTCGCTTCCACTTGATGTCTACGTATTTAGCCCCATGACAGCTCATGAAATGTAGATAGTGATTATGCCAAATAGGCAGTTAACCCCCACACAAAAAGTGAAATGTTTGTCTTAACACAAGCGCAAGCTTGATCGTGTCAATCAATGCAGCCACACTAACAAGGGAATAGTAGAAAAAGACCCCCCCCCCCCCCCCCCCCCCCCCCCCCCCCCCCCCCCCCCCCCCACACACACACACACACAAAACACTGTTACTTCTCTACAACCAGCTTTCGCCAAGTATGTTTTGACATGACTCATAACACTCCCCCATGTAGTAGAAATGTCACCACAGCCCCACTGCTGAGAAAGCTCTGGCAATGAGTGCGGAGAGGGCTACGGAGACTTGAGACTTGGCTTTCTACATTTACTGGCTCGGCCTACCCTGTAATTTTGTAAACTGACCCTGCGCCACACTCCTGGTTTTTATTTTGTGTTATTATGAGCAGCTAACGAAGGATTGCTTGAGTGGTTTTAATGGGAGATATCACACCTTGTCTGACAACACTATTTCCACTCCGAGTAGAGTTAGTAAATGTTGTACTCACTGGAGGTCACAAACTTTCTTAGGAACACACTTGAAGGAAACTCTTGAACACTTTGTAGGGAAGTCTTAACAGTGTACTCACATATAGAGTGCTTTATTCCCAAATAATGAAATTTACCAATGTACTGTATGTGTGTTCCCTTACTTGATTTTTGTTTACTTTTCTTTTGGAAATATCTTCAAAAAAAATTGCAGGATGACTTTAATGTACTTCACATGCACCCGCATTATTCATCAACGTGCAGATAAAGTTAGACAGGCCTTGATGTCATTTCATTTTGCACAGAATCAGCACAAACTCAAACCAACGCACCCACCACAAGAGCACACTCAGAGGAGGACCATCTGTCTTTCACTACAAAGTCACCCACCGATACTAGGAGCCCTCAAACAGTGTTATCCATGTCTGTGTTAATACAACAGCACACTTTTCAGCATACAGGATAGAAAGCATCAGCCTGGCAAATAGTATATAACTATGATTTACAGCATAGTACTACAATGTAGCAGTAGCTATGGTCCTAAAGCTAAAGTGTTTAGATGGCTAAAAAATAGCACAGCATTATATAAGCTCAGTCGATGTAACTCACCACAATTTTTTTTCTCCTTTCCCTCCCCTTCCTCATTTCAGTGCACTATGGTCTATGGCTATATCAAGTCTTAAAGGTTAATCTCCCCATTGTGATTCATTGTCACTTTAGCATTTCTATTCAGCTTACAGTCTCAGGATTTCTTCCCTCTCTCTCTTTTTACTCTCCTTTAGCTCGCCCTCTTTCTCTTTTTTTTTGCTGGTCTTAAGCCTCTCTGGTTATCTGCACTATGACTTATTATCTTCTCACAATTTCCCACTCAAAATCACAGAGTGAAACATAGCCTGTAACTTCTCTAAATGTCCTCGCGGTCGCCGGAGTGCCGCACGTCTGAGGGGCAAGTCCGTGCTATTTATTCAGCCAACGGGGGAGATACAGCTAAGCCTCTTTCCAGGGAACTCAGCGAAGCCTGTAGAGCACAGATCAGGTGTCACTGTATTCATGTTAGGCTCTATAACATGTCTCGGCCTATAACCAGAGGTGAACCCATTACATGCAGCGCGGCTAAATCTATTTGCATGGGAGCACTGATCCAGATTAACAAGGGATATGCAAGGTGAAATGACATTGTAACACGATTCTAAATGTTAAAATGTTGATCTTTCACAGCAGCGGCTGCTTTTTATTCATTTATTTATTTATTTATTAGCCACCCCATTTTTGCATTGTTGCTCATCATAATCGCATATGCAAATGAAGATCAGGTGTTCACCACAAGGTGACTTTGAAAACCTTTAGGGTTACCCTTCCATGAGCGGAATTACAATTATTCAAATTAGGACTTAATTAACACCTGATTAGTCAATACTAATTTGTCAGTTATGATGCAACTCGGTGGCCTCCAGTGTACCTCCTGTCTCTGAAAGACACCTTTTTGTTCTTTTGCATCAGAAACATTTGGTTTGTTTCATTTGCAGTGTCTACAACCAAATATTGAACTTGTCTCATTGTTTATCTCATAGAGTATCTGTCAAAGTATATGTTTGACAAGCAATCGATTGCAATAAATCACGAGCCCAACTGATATACAGAACGATTGCAAAATTGATTCACCTAATGAATCATATCATCCTACCAATTATCCATGGAGCAAAATAACAACAATAGGTCACAGGAGATCCATCAACAATGTATTTGAAGGACAGATTTTCTCTCTTTCTCTCTTTCACTCTTTCTCTCTCTCTCTCTCTCTCTCTCTCTCTCTGTCTTGCTTGCTCGCTCGCTCTCTCTCTCTCTCCCCTTTTGTTAACATGAACTTTTAAATATACAATGCGTATATACAGTACAGTACAGTAACATTACTGCAATAATGCAATACACATTTATATACCCATTACTTCTAACATGTTTTTTTTATTTGGATAGCCTGTTACATGTTCCTTCTCACTGCTACCTGCAATTTTTACAATGTGTGGAAAACACTATGAGCACATTGACAGCCATGCTTTCCAAGTCCTGGTTTGGGATTTTAAAAGCTGTCGGTCAAGTGTAAAATTATTTCTTTTGAAGTTATAAACATGACAAGTCACCATGGTTAAGCAGTGACCAGCTGGAGTGGGCCTGCCCTGGACTGTGAGCGAATCACTCCATTTGAGTTTGTACTGAGCTTCAAACATGAATCAAATAATAGCATGATGAATATAGTAGTGTTCCACCGTCCATCCTACTAAACTGCCGTTTGATATTTACGAGCTGCCTGACGGGTGAATGAAGACATCAGGGTGGCTGTGTGTGAACGCCAGCCAGCGCCTTTTTTTTGTGCGAGAGCGTGCGTGTCGTATCTCACAGCGATTAGGCCGCGTCCTGCCGAGTCTGTCTGCCCATTGACGCGCCGAACAACTGGTGTGTGGTTTCGGCGCGTCAGAAGGACAGTAGGAGTGAGGCAAGGCACATTAGACATCCATAGAGATTGTCATGGATACAGACAGTTGGGACTGCAAAAACAAAGATTATGCCATGAAGCAGGAATGTGGGAGTAGCGATATCACTCGCAGCAAAAAAAAAAAAGTGTGGAGCAGAAGTAGGGAAAAAATGGTGAGGGAAATCAAAGCTATGCTGATGCAGGGAGCCATGTGTCATAGTGTAGCAGGCAAGACTTGGCACAGGCAGACGACAGAGCACAGGAGAGACAGAAATGTACCGTGCTGTTAGCTAACATGCCTGTGCTGCAGTGGAGTTTTCCCGTTCAGGGAAAACTGTTGGGTCTTGTACAAAGCCACATAACAAATGTAAAGTGCCACCAGCAACTAACTCAGAACTACCTCAGCGCTGAGGCGGATTTTATGGCTTTGACTTTACCATTGCTATAGACTGACTATAGACACATTGTAAGATATGACTGATTCTTGGGAGTCAAAACATAGGAGTTAGTCCAGCCACCTCAAAGAGTGTAAATGAGTACCATATTTACTAGTCTTATAAATGTTTTTTATATTAGGGCTTTCTAAAATACAGAGGTCGGGTGACTAGTTCCAGTTTTTTGTACATTATGTTTTGTTTCCTAGTATATTGTTGCTGAAAAATACATACGTATATATGAGTGTAAATTACAACTCCATAATTGGGGGGTACTACCTTTTATGTTTTACATTACTTACATCAATATGTCGGTACCCTCCAACCCTGCTATTTTTTCTCTTTGGGGGGTACTAGGCGTTAATTGGGGGGTACTGTACCACCCAGTTCCCCGTGTAATTTGAACTATGTATACAAATATCATATCTAATAAAAAATCATATCAAATATTTTTGGTAAGACAATATGTTAGCAAGACATGTTGCTGTACTTTTTAACATCCGCAACAAATGTTCAGCCCATCTCAATAAAGAGTATTCACCATTTTGGAGTATGTCGATATGCCCTATTCTTCAAACCCTGATTGTTAACTCAAAAACAGATTAACATCTATTTTCTGTGCTGTGCTGAGCATGTACGTCTATGGAGCCAAGTCAATCCTGCCAATGATAGCCTTCCTCTGGGAGAGTGCAGAGATGTGATTTACTGCTTGTTTGTCTGATATTGAAGATGGCCGTCCTATGATATATAACAATACACAAAGCAGTGCACAGTCACATACTGACTACAACAGCCCAAAAAAGGGTTAATATCAGTCAATACCATCTTGCCTAATTCAGAGAGAGAACACAGCCTTGGCTGCAGGAATAATTGTCCTAATAATGATGACAACAGATGCTCCAGGCCAGCCTGGCCTGGCTTTGATTGCGTGACCTTTTGACCTTTGACTTTATTTGAGAGTGCATTGCTCGCGTTAAATGAATGGATCTTTGGCTTGTCTGGGCTGGGGTTATGAAGGATTATTGACTTTGGTTTTATAAATATTTAATGTTCACATTAAAAAATATGGTACAGGACGGCCATTAGAGTTCAATAATAAAGAGGCTTTTTCTATGATTGAGAGGCATCCTTGATGGCAAGGGCCACTTGAAGAGAACCCTTTTGAAAAGTGTGAGGGCAGACAGGAGAGATGATCCTCTCTTTTCTTTGAAGGAGAGGCAATACTGAATAGTGGAAACTATTTTTTATATTTCCAGAGCAGCTGTCACTTGCAACATTATGCTCTGGCCGTGGATTCACTTAATGACCAACACTGTTGTAGCAATTCTCCTTCTCAGAATAAGGAGATGTTGGTGTCTTACTGTGAGCCGATACTCTACAAATCATATTAATATACAGTATAACATATAATAGCTTGTTTTTGCTTGCTATGTCCAAGCCACACAGACACTTAATGTAAGGTGCAAGTGCTTGGCCTTAAGTTTTTAAAACAACAAAAAGTCCACAGCCACATAGCCTCATGTAAAAGGCCTTCACATTTCATTCAGACATCACTGTGTTGAGCACACACAGCATCACAACCCTTTGAAAGCAAGGCCTTTCATTTCTGCAGTAATGGCAGATATCTCATAAAAACAGGCTTGGATCTAAATAAGAACTGACCAAAAATCAATCCCTAATCAGCTCTGAGATTTTTTTTCATACCTTCACTGATAAAGTTTTGATTTTCATTAAAGCAATTTATTTCCAAGATAAAAGAAGTCCTTTAAGGTTAAGACAAGGTGGCGAATTGTCTCACAGAAGAGAATGCAGTGGGTCTTTTGTATATTTTCCTCATTGTGTTAATTGTAAGGGACACTGATAGCCTCCCTGCTGTGTCTAACGCAGGTACATGCATTATTATCAGGCTGAAGATCACATTGAGAAGGCAAATAAGCACAAGGCTTCACATTCAAATGCTGTTCTTGGGCATATTGATGCTGCAGCTATATCAGCCACCCTCATTATCTGTCGTCTGTGTGAGATCTATGGCAGCAGGTAGTGACATAATAAGAATCAAATCGGTGATGCCGCCAGTCTGCATTCTCTTAATTGTTTACTATTTGCAGGGAAAAATGGCCCCAAACACTGCTGTCTTGATGAGAAATTGACATTTTCTGACCTGCTATCAGCTTTGACAGGCAGATAAGATATGTGGTTGTTTTAAGAGAGAGTAGGTCTTGTGTTTTTTAATCACTGCAGTTGACCTGGTTGATGGGTATAGATTTACAAAGACCTCCCACACTATTTGAACTTTAAAGAGGATACTTTTGGAATGGATAACCTTGTCTTCTCTGATTGTTTACTTATTTTACTGATTCATTTTTAATCATTTTACTTCTGTGATAGAAGAAGTATCATTTAGATATGTATATGTGAGGAAAGAGACAGTGTTTTAAAAAGCTTTTGTGGCTTGAAGTTTTAAATGATTGAAGACATGTCAGGACTTTAAGATGATTGTTGAAATGCTTCATTATACCATTAATACAACAGAACTTTAAAAACAATATGGCACAATCAGTTTTTTTTTGCAAGCAGTGAATATGTTTTAGGTGAACCTGATACATTTCAATAGAGCTCTTCGGTTTGTTTCTTTTAATTGAAAGTTTACAATCAACACACACACACACATACACATACACATACACATAGAGTAAAGTGGGAGTAGGTTGCTGTCGCTCTTGATCCATATAAATTACACATCAGTTTACAGCATGGGGCTGAACACGCCATTGATCGATCTGGTACAGTACACATTTGCTATTTTCTCACACAAGTCACTAATAAAATCCTCAAGGACAAGACTGACATTGTCCTCTTTCACTCTCTTGCATTACCAACTGGTTCATAAGAATTAACTACTGCATGTACAAATTAAGTTGTGGCAGCAACAGAAGCTTTCAGAAATACTCATTTGTGATGTTTTGCTTTTATTCTGAGCCTCTATGACAAAAAACACAAGTAAAACCTAGCCTTCGAAATCTTGAAGAAACTAGCATAAGTACACAGTGGAAATGGCACTTGTTCTTTCGGGATCACTGAGCTGACCATAGAGGCTATATCCCAAGAGACAGGGATTCCATCCAGGAATTCACAGCACTAGCAGATGAAAGCCGTACGCCACGAGCCCACCCTAAAAACACCCAGTCTTTAAGTGTATGAGCCAATGCCAAATCAAGGCCATTGTCAGTTGCATCACTCCACCATTTTGACCATGCTGATTCACCTTTTTTTGGCAGATAACCAAAGCTGATCAATGGAATGGTCTCTGTTGGTTCTTGCTATTCTACTAAGACAGTATACATAGTTTTTGTGATTTGAGATAGCTTGAGTGTACTCACTGAACAAAATGGCAACATGGTCTTGAGTGCTATTGAATGTTATGTTTGTTTTTGCTATATAGCACATTATTGTCACCATTAGACATTACTGGCATAGACTATTTAAGTATCAAATCACAAGGTAAACATGCCTAAAAACCAAAATAACTAAAATTACCCACTGACCCATTGAGGTTGAATGCATACACTGCACTGAATAATTTATCTATTGAAATTTGAAATTTTAATGAAGCAAGTCAAGTAATTATCAAGGGATTCTATTGTATGTATCAGCACTAAAACAAACATGCTAAAAGTATGAGATGGCATGTGTATGTTCATTTCATTCAAGGTCTCTGCATGTGCAGTCTAGTCATTCTGTATTCATATAAGATGAATAAAATACCAGCTAATTCACATAATATTCAGGAAATCTAAATTAAGATAGCAGGGAGAGGTTGTTCACAGACAAGAAATACTTTAATTAAATATTGTGTAAAATGAACATCTTTATACAGTTAAATGAAAAATGTGGACATAAAATAAACAAAAAAAAAAGAAAAATACATATGAAATAAAAAATGTAGTTTCCCTTAAAGAAATATTCTACCAATGAGTGAGCTCCTCGGATTGAGGGAAACAAAGCAGTGAGTGCGTGGACTAATTAGTATAAAACACAAAAAACACAGATTGCAGAAATGATGAAATTCACAAATGCACTTCATGTAACCTTGGGTTTCTCTCACTTTCAAGGTGACTTCTCAGGCTTCCCCACTTAGCCAAGCTTTGTTGAGCTATCACAAAGCAAATACATTGCACATTCATCACTTATTCCTTTCTACAGCTGCCCTTGCTTCCTTGTGGTAAAAGAAAAGAGAAAAAAAAACTTGTGCAGATTGCCAAGAGGGAACTTCCCTTTTTGGTTTAAAAAAATGCTGCAGTCTACTGAACGTTACAACAGGAGATTTACAAAGTGTTCCGTGCAATGAAACAAAAAAGATGAAAAAAAAATTGTGTCTCATCTGTAGATTTGGCACAACCAGTAAAGAAAAATCAACAACAATGCTGTCATGGATGGGGCAAGTAATTGCTGATTTGTGTTTTAGCTATGGAGCTACTGTATATCATGTAACTGATATAAAACACCATGTATGTAATATAGAACAGTTTAATCCTTGCGTTTGATTTGTAATAAAAAAGGTATCCTTTTGTCATTCTGATCATTTTATACTCTTCTGGGGGAGTACAGACAAATAAAATCTCAAATAAAACAAGGAAAATGACAAAATAGCCAAAAGATGAGGGAGTCACAATAATTATTTTTTATTTTAGTAAAAAAATGTTTGTGCTTTTTACACCATTGATCATCTTAATGGAGTAATGATTGGCATTGTGGTTTCAGGTTGTTATTAAAACAGCAGAAATATTCCTCTCAGAAGACTTCCCGTTACTTTGTCAATCGAGAAACTTTCTGCAATATTTTAATAAACATCTGTGGCTAACTTATGGATCCATTCCAGGCTAAAATATTTTTTGTTCCCTGTAAACACAGTTTGGCTATGTGGCAAAGTTGTGGGTGGCAGGTAAAAATGACTTTTTACATTCTACAAAACAAAATTTACAACCACAAATTGAATCATCCCCCCTGGGGCTGCTGGACATGCACGTTTTCTACTAATATTATTACAGCCATGTGTCACAAACAATTTATTTGACTATACAACAAACAGTTTTATTCCAAAAAGTATTTGTTCAGATAACTTAAAAATTAATATAAAAATAAACAATGAATTTGACTGTTCCTTCAAACAATAAAATGCACAAACAAAAAGGATGGAATTTCTGACGAAGTAACAAAATTTTTGAAATACAAATGAAATGAAGACACTGCAATCTATTGATACAAAAAAAGCAGATGTCGGCAATGGTTCTTGGCTTAACGCTCTGTGCTGCATCACAATATCAGGCCATGACAAACAATACATACATGGTCAAATAAAAGTATGGAAAGCAATATACAAAATTTCAAAGATAAATACAATATTTATAATTGATATGTTACAAAAAATTCCCTTAGTGACCGCAAGTGTTTATGTGAAAGTGTTGCAATGTATAAGACTATTTTACTCCTTACTGTTTTTGAAGGAATAAAACTCTGTACTAAATATTTAAGTGGATCTGGAAAAATTCAAGACAAGTGTATAAATATTTAGCTACAACTTTGGCAAAATCACAAAAGTCTACAATTGTATAACCACATACAAAACACATTAGGGAGTTAGGAGCTAGAAGTAAAAGGACAACTTTCTGGTACAAGAAACATAGACTTCACAGTAGCCTAAGAATGCAATAGTATACAGTGCTAGCAAAAAGTTGAAAAACATTGCAGATCACACTTGCTTAACAGGAAGCTCTAGCAGTGGAAGTAATTTTTCTTTTTTTCTTTTTTAAACCAACAGACAGTAGCTTTTGTCTCTGTTGATGTGCTTGTTGAAGGCAAGAGAAGAATTTTTGCAATATCAAAGTTACAATTTCTAACTACAATAAGTTACAAAGTCCATTTTTAGATGAAGTAAGCATGATAAAATCTCCTCTGCCTGTCCCTCCCCCCATTTACTTTTTATTCACTTCATGTTAATGTTCTTTTTTAAAAAACAAAATCATATATTTATATTATTTCCAGTTTAACGGCTCTGCTGCATTGGCCCCCATTTTCTTACCACAAATCAATAGAACAAAAAAAAGAAAGAAAGAAAAGGGAAAATGAATTCACATTATACAGATGCACACATGTTGCACATCTTTTACAGAGAAACATTCTGAGGCATTTTAATCAGTGTTTTTCATCAAATGGTGCATCCACAAAGTTTCTCCCAACACATAGCAAGAACTAGACATAGCCAAGATCAAACCAGAAATGTTTATACAAAATAGGCTTTTTTTCTCATTTTTTTCCTCTTTGACACTCAGAAATGTGAAAATATGACAAGAAATTCAGTCAACAAAATTAAATTGTTCATGACAAAGTTGTTTGCATGTCAATTTGTACTTGTTTGAATAAAATCTTTGAAACAAAGTCTCTTTCCCCTCTGAATAACAGAATTATTTGTAGATTTTATCCATGATTGATGACACAGATTCGACCAGAATCTTCTTTAATGTACTAAACATGTCCCCTGAAGCCCATCTGTGGAGACTGGAGAATGGGATGGAGTGGAAGTGCAATTTACATGGGGGGGACCACCAGTCCAGACATTGCTGTTGAGAGAAAGAGAGAGAGAGAGAGAGAGAGAGAGAGAGAGAGAGAGAGAGAGAGAGAGAGAGAGAGAGAGAGCGTGCAAGAGAGAGAGAGACAGACAGACAGACAGACAGAGAGAGAGAGAGGAAAACAAGTATTTAGTGAAATATTTCTCCAGGCAAAAAAGACAACAGGAGTAGGAAAGTATGTCACCTGCATTTTACTAAACACACTAAAGGATATGCCTACTGTTGTCAATGAAGGTCTTGGGTGCATTTGAAACATTGTTGCTGTTAAAGGTAGGCTGGGGGAGGTTTCATGTGTGTGTGTGGGGGGGGGGGGGGGGGTGCAGGGTGTGCGCTTTTCCAACAAGACATGGTGGAAAGACCTCACTTTTAAAAAGAGGAGCTTTCTGACATTTTCAGGAGAAAGCATCCTGCCTTTGCACATGTGTGATATTTCTCTTAGCGTTTTGTTAATGGCAAACAGGGGCCCAGACTCCCTGGAGGCTGCCCATGCTGACAGCTGAGAAACAACACGGTCACTTCTGCTAACGTCAGATACGGACTCTCTGCTCGCCAGTCAAGGACCAGACACTTCTCAGGTTCCCCCAAATTGAAATCCTTGGCTTTTTCCCCCTCCCCTCTCCCAGCACTGCTAGGAGCTAAATCAAGTCTGAAATATTTGCAATCTCCTATTTGCTTTTGTTTTGGGCTGTGGCCATAAATGACACTTTCACACATAAGACTTAGGCTACGACCACATTAGTCTGTTTCTAAATAGAAACGTAAGAAAGTTGTCACATTTCTGCCTGTCGTCCACACACTAGACCGTCGTGTTCGGGATCTGGAACCGTGACAGCTTAGAAACAGATCCAGTGACGGAGCCATTTGAAAAAGGCAGGATACAGAAGCAAAAACGATGTGTGTGTGTGGACAGAAATTGTTTTGCTTCAAAAAGGTAAAAACAGACTAATGGGGATGTAGACTTAGGTTTTGAGATACGATCAAAGCTACTTTTTTGTGTCCACTGGCTGGAGGGTTATTAAAGAAGAAGCCACAGACGCAAGATGAATGCACTTGCCTACTCCACTCATTTTGACAATTAGGTATCTAGTGAAGTGCTCTGATTAAAAAATAATAATTTCATTGCTTTCAACTTATTTGTGGTGTCATGGTTCGAGTACTTTTAAGTTTGCATAAGCACTTGATGACATGGCATTCCTCATTAATTTCTGCAAACCACATATTAATAAGTGTACGCATGTAGCAGCATGAACTTTAATTTCCCACTTCATTAGTTCTAACATTATTAATCTTGGATGCACACACTATGGCTAAAACATGTTTTCAAAGCAAACAAGTCGGCCTTGACATAGAGAAAATACAAGTGCTCTTACTGGCCTAAATAAGTCTTTAATTTGTTGAGCTATGCTGGCCTGCTGAGTGAACAATTTCCTACTCCTCTCTCCCTGGTATCATCTCAACAGACCAGTGCTTTCAAATACATTGGCAAAGACAAATTCCCTCACATGTCTTCCTGCATGCTGGTGATTTTCAAATGCCCAGGTACAATATAGCACATGAAATCTTTATGCTCTTGCCCTTTAATGGCACCATTTTAGTAGCTACAGCGAAAAAACATGAATTTTTAATTGACTACAATAGTCATTCTAAACCAGACAAACTTCAACGGGGGAGAGAGTGACTGCTTTCTAAGAGCCGTGAACAGTGTGATCTTTAATCCCTGGGACATTAAAATACCATCCTGGAGAGACTGTCTGAGTTACATGGAAGTCTATTCACTAAGGACCCAGAATAGGCACACTGGGGTCAACCCACGACCAATGGGGAGGAGTGGGATGGAGGGGGATTGTGAATATTAATGTGGACAATGTTCGCTTTAGATTAGTCGTGGGAGAGAGACCCCAGCCTGTGTTATGAGCTGATACAATAGAATTGCTAAAACACCTCATGTTTGTTGAAGATTAGTACATCCTGTTAGTAGATTTATTGTGGCCTTATTGGGAGATGCTGCTATTCCACTGTACCATACCAACGAGAGTCAGAAAGGGGGGTAAACCTCTAGAGGCTCTTAACTTCCCTTAATCATTAATGTAAGATAAATAAATCAATAAATAAACTCACACATGCACATGCACACATGCATACATGCATAATCTGTCCTTCCATCCATCCATCCAAACACACATCCATCTCT
Organism: Setipinna tenuifilis; assembly: GCA_030347295.1. NCBI lineage: Eukaryota > Metazoa > Chordata > Actinopteri > Clupeiformes > Engraulidae > Setipinna > Setipinna tenuifilis. The sequence goes on along the minus strand of CM059287.1, from coordinate 24,407,397 downwards.
TCGGCAAGTCATCCATCCACAAATACATAATTGATGGAGCCAGCCATACAAGTGTAAACCAGAAATGGGCAGTGTATGGGCAGCTGTATTTGGGTGGATGGTTGGAGAGGGCTGGTTGTCAGAAATGATTTTTCCAGTGACCCAACAGGTGAGGCACTATAAAAGGAGGGAGGGCGGCTCACCTTGAAGTCCATTGCCATTTGCACTGGTGCAAGAAGGAGGTGGAGAGGCTTGGGGTCTGACAACAGGGGCAAAGGCGCTCTTTTGTTTCACTGCAGAGATGACATTGGCAGGTGAGAATGAGAAAATGCCGTGTGTACTGCTACAGTTTGAAGAGAGGCTGACCGAAGAGGCTGCCATTGTGGGGCTTGACGGCACTACTGCAATAAAGCAAAAATAGTCACCACTCAGAGAGGAGTTCACGGCATTGATGAGTCAAAAAAGACTGATTGTTTTAGAGTCGATTCGGGCCTTGCCTCTTTTTCAAATCAAATATGGGGATGAGGAAGGAGTTAGGCAAAATGATCATGAATGCGCGGTGGAAAAAAATAGTTGAATGGTATGGGCTTTTGAGGAGGAAAAAAATAAAAATAAAACTTTGCTCAGAATATGGATACAAAAACGTAAGTTTGGGGGAAAGTGCAGATGAATATGAGTTGAAATGTGGTGTGTTGTGTCCTGCCTTGGCCACTCTCTGGATAATAGGTTTTCCAATAGACTCTGACTATGGAAATTTGTGGGGATTTCTCATATTTTTATCTTTTAACAGATTTGCCTAGTGGCCTACTCCATTAGTTGAGCATATTTTTTTATTTGAAACATTTTTTTTATCATTTGCCATTGTCTGGCTCTTGATTTTCTTCTTTGTTTTTTTATAGTTTAGAGGTGTTTTTTTAGGTCAAATTGTAAATGTTTTGTCTTTGGGTGTTCAGCCTCCAGAGTCACCCCTCCTTTTATCCAGTAGCACACATTCACAACAGAAAAAAAACAACAAAAAATAAATAAAATAAAACACAAAAACAGAGGAGTGTCAAAAACAACAAAGGCACCAGAGGTTTGGAGAGAAGCGGAGAGAGAGGGCATTACCTTGATACTTACTGCCGTAGGGGGAGTTGGCAGAGGAACCATTGAGGAATCCCGGTGAGCTGGGCACGCCCAGGTTGGGCATGCCTGCGTTGCCGTAGCCGTTCATGCTGTTGCTTACTGTGTTGTAGTTGGACTGCTGCGGGGTGCTGCTGGGGACGTAGCCACGGGGGGATACACTGCTCGTGTTGCGGCTGTAACCCACTGTGGGGGAAAGGCGAGGGTTAACGGGACTGTGCTGCTGTAGGGCTGAGGCCATTGTGTATATAAGGTCTGTTTGTCTGCTTTCCTCAGGAAGGAGCCTTCTTCTGTCCACAGATGTCAGTCTTTTTCTTTCAAGAGTGACACTTGTGCTTTACTATCTTCCCATGAATGCACTAGACAGCTTGACTTCCCACTGTGTATAAGTGTACGTGTGTGTGTGTGTGCCTACGTGTGTGTGTGTGTGTGTGTGTGTGTGTGTGTGTGTGTGTGTGTGTGTGTGTGTTTGTGTGTGTTTGTGCATGTGTGTGGCTTTACACACACTAAAAATGCCTTACATCAGGCACAGAGGTGTGTGTGTGTGTGTGTGTGTGTGTGTGTGTGTGTGTGTGTGTGTGTGTGTGTGTGTTCAGGTGTGTGTATGTGTGCGGTAGAGAGGGTTAATATCTGCGTATTCATGAGCCCCGCATGGGAGAAGGCAGCCATGATCGCCCCTGATCTTAGCAGCGGCAACAGCGAACAGATGTGAAGCTATTATCAGCAGTGCTACTAAGTGAATAGCAGGAGCGGTCGGTCACTCACTGCCAGGCATACAGGGAAGGTAGTGACAGTGTCAGGCAACCTCCTGGGGGATTAATTAAAGACAGCCAGGGAAGATAGAGCTGCAGCAGCTAGCCAGAGAAAAAAAATACACCCTGAGTGCTGGCTAGGTAATGCTAAAGGTTCAAAGCGAGATTAGTTGTTGTTTTTTTTTTGTGCAGCTTATCTTCACTCATGGCTACATACCCTGGTCATTACCCTGAGATGTCTCTGAGACGTTGACTGCCAGCTGACTGCCGAAGGAGTTGACTCCCATCATGCCTCCGTGAGACGCTGTGTTGGCGAGCGATGGGATCTGGTTGTGGTTGCGGGGGACGCTGTACAGGGCCTCGGCAATGTCGGCCGCCCTCTTCAGAATGATCTCCTGCAGACAGAAACAGAGGACATTTTCATGTCAGTCACCTCACTGTTTTTTGACAGACTTACACACATGTGTGCACATACACACACACACACACACAAACACACACACACACAAAGAAAGAAAGAGAGAGAGAGAGAGAGAGAGAGAGAGAGAGAGAGAGAGAGAGAGAGATGCCTTATATACTGCAAATAGTCCCGGAATATTTTTTGATAGGCAGATTCCACAATCAGTCAGAGGAGAAAAGAGATAACAAGGGAGAGGTAAATGACATTTGAGCACAAACACATCCAACACACTTGACTAAGCCCGCACTGAGAACCATATGGTTCAGCTCCGCTTCAATACTGGTCAAAATTGAAGTAACAGGTTGATTCAATTGGATGTATCAAAGCTTCGTATCATATTTGAACAACACTGCTGGGTAAATTTGTTTGGGAATTTGCATTAGCAACCTTTTGGACCCAGTTCAAGGTTATTCTTTCATTTAAATAGTTCACTCCCTCTCCCTCTGTCTCCCCCTCCGTGTGTGTGTGTGTGTGTGTGTGTGTGTGTGTGTGTGTGTGTGTGTGTGTGTGTGTGTGTGTGTGTGTGTGAATGTGCATGCATGCATTTGTGTGTGTTGTGTGTGTGTGTGTGTGTGTGTGTGTGTGTGTGTGTGTGCTGTGTTCGTGTGGGTGTTATATGCGTTTTGACTGATTAACTCTGCTCTCGCTTGTGTGTGCTGGAGCCTGGATTGGTGGTGAGAGGAGAAAAAAAGGAAGAAAAAAAGAAAAACAAGCTCGCTGAGAGCAATGACACCAACAGTACAGTACAATGGCCCTGAGGCCTCTTTGAAATGTATGAAGATGAGAGCACTAGTGAGGAGTGCACAGAAAACGCTGATTTAATTACTGAGAATGTACACAAAAAGCAAACTCATTTGCATGTGGTTGCAGGGTGCAGGAGCACAGTGTGTGTGTGTGTGTGTGTGTGTGTGTGTGTGTGTGTGTGTGTGTGTGTGTGTGTGTGTGTGTGTGTGTGCATGTGTACATGCGCACGGGTGAGTGTATGAGTGTGAGTGTGTGTGTGTGTGTGTGTGTGTGTGTGTGTGTGTGTGTGTGTGTGTATTACCTGGTTGTTGTGGGGCATTCCGTACAGTGCCTCCACAAGGTCAGCAGCCCTCTTCAGCAGCACCTCCTAAAAGAGACACGAGAGAGAGAAAGAGAGAGAGAGAGAGAGAGAAAGAGAGAGAAAGAGTATGAGAGTGTGTAATGAATCATACAACAGAAGCACTGCCATTGTGCTGAGCACCATTTACCTTTCTTTGCAGCCAAAACCCATTACATACATTTCTGTTTTATATTGTATCAACTATTTATGTTATTAAATATATAATAAAACTTAAAATAGTAGTAGTAATAACAGCAGCAGCAGCAGAAGCAGCAGTAGCTGTACTAGTAGTAGTAGTAGTAGTAATAATAGTAGTACCAGTAGAAATAGTAGTAGAATGTTTATACTGCGGACTTCATTATTTAAAAGGAAATATGAAGCTGGAGTGATTTTAGTACTTTTCAACCTTAGAGCTACATCAGGAAAAAGGAAAAAAAAGAAAAACCTCAATTTTAATGTCGCCTTATGGGTATTAAACAAACAAACACACCGTGGAGATATGAAAGGAACAGGGCCTGCATTTGGCTGCTAATTCCTAGCACTTTAGTGGCAAAGAACAATGAGTAATTTTCCATATCTTAATTAAACTGGCAGAGTCCTTTAAGACAACATCTCACCCCTAATTCATGCCCCAAATTTGCAGGAGAGTTCAATGCTCATTCCTCTTTCTTCTGAACAATAAAGTGAATTAGCTCGGGTTAATCTAGTTCTTTCATAATGACATTAGGAAATTTTTCAATTAACCTCTTTCACTGGCTGTTGTAAAGGACTTCATAAATGACTTCCCATCCAGCGCAGGCTGAGTGCCTGTGCCCTGGGACATGGATGCACACAATTTTGTTCTTATCCATGTCTGCATGCCTCCCCCTACTTATACAACAACATGGATTAACTTGCCGCTTAGCTTCCTTCAAAAATTAGGACAGGCCTGCCAACAGCTCTCTTCTACCACTGTGTTTTTCTGCCAGATTTTTTGGCTGGTTTGGCATTTTTTTTCTCCTCAAATAAGACCACAGAAACCTCTTTGGAGTGTCTCCTCTTTTAAGGATTAGCATTACCCAAACAACATCTCTCCAGATTCTCCCCAATGACCACTCACGCCTAAGAATGATCTCAACACACAGGCATAAAGGCATTTGGAGAGTGGCCCCTTTTCTTTCCTTTTCCCATAATGATAACTTTATCATTTTCAGGCCTTTTCTATCATACATTTCTACATATTCAGCCATTTTCTGGTCACCTTGTAACATCCTGACTGTATAAACACTACCTCACCGCCAATGTTAGATGAAATTGGTAATTGCAGAGTACAAACAGGGAAAACACATTCCTCCTTCTTTCTGCACCCATATGTGAGGCCTTCTGATCATGGCTGAATGCGCAGTTCATTTCCAACTCTATCCACCATCTTGGATCCTTTATTTATCAAGATTAATCGCAGAAGGCTTCAGCTCCTCACATGCTCCATACGTTTACAGGAAAGCGCCATCTAATCTGAAGGAGTTGCCGGCTGGATGGCTCTTAAAACGGTCATTTACCTCTGAAATTGGTGTCTATGCTTGATGTTGCATGCATCTATTTTGCATACAAATAAAGAATTACACTTGTCAGGAGGCAGGTACAATCAATGAAAGGCGCAGCTGTCTTAATCTGGTCTCATCAGCTGGGCCTGCTCTTCCTGAGTAAGATGGAGTGTTTTTCTGTGCTGCTAATAATTACTCATAATCTTTTCCGTCATATTGCAACACTTTTTACATGCCTCCCAATTTTAAGCAACGATTACGGACAATTAAGATTGCCACGTTCACAAAGCCGTTCCTCATCTCCAGTGCCCTCCTCGTCCATATGGCACTTGGTAAGCGAAACCATAAGGATAGTTAAAAGAAAATTACGTTGCCTCTCATCCTTAATCTGTCATTTACCGAGAGGTGTCTTAACTAATGAACCGATTTGCCAGGCTGCGTTTAAGTGGTGGTCTAGTCGTGTCAGGAGAAGTCGCAAGACGTAACCCAATCAGTCAAGGGTGCTCTGAATGAGTTTGTTTTGTTCCAGCCTCCTCCTCTCAGGCTGCGTGGCTCACGCTGTGAATATGATTAGCCCCGAATGGTGTTTGAGGAGCATTTCAATGTAAATTTCTGAGTCACGATGATAAGTGTAATTGACTCCTTTTTTTACTGGGACATAACAGACTCCAGGTTAAACGGAAACTATTAAAGCTCAAAACGAATCTTGGGCACTCGTTCCATGACAAACGGGCAGAGACATTATTACAAGTGTTCATTGTTACGCCTGTGGACGACAACCATTTAAACGGGTCTCATCATTCCTTCTGCCTCTCCTCGATATCTTGAGTGGTATATATTATCACAGTTAAAGAAGGTAACCAAGGTGATGTGGCTTCAGGTGCTGATGTCATTATAAAACTGTAAAGCAATTATTCTGTTAGTTCTTGCCTGGGGTTATGAATACATTGAGAAGTGTGGGGGCCAATAGATGTAGCTACTTCAAAAAGCAGGGAAAAGAAGATGAATTTTAATGCATGGGTAATTGCTCAACATGAATGCATTTCTAATAAATTTTCTTGTATATTAGATTGAAAAGGAAGTGGAATAGATCTGTGTTTGCAAGGTGAAACAAGGGGAAATGGGATGGGGGATTGGGTGCAATTAATTCCCCCGTAAAAAAGCCAGGTTACCACTATATGATTTGCAATGAAGATTATTTGATAGAGCATAAGTGAATGAATGAGGACTGATCAGATTCTCATTTCACTGTTTGCTCCCAATGCATACGTGGGAGAATGGATAACATTGTTTCCAAATAACATCTAAAAAGAATGAGGATTCACCAGTCCCATTTGTAATCTTCTTCCTTATCACCTGAGCAACCCCAGTTATTGCCTTTACTTCCAGTCAGGATATTTGTATATAAATGTGTTCATTTATGCCCCTCCCCTTGGATCAGCCAATAAATCTGGATGTTATCTAAAATTAGGATGGCAAACTTCAATTCGGGAGGAAGTTTCTGCATGCATGTATGCATGTATGTTGCTGCAACGTTATTAGTGTCCAAAGCGATACAAGCATGCCATATTGGCTTTCTGTCCCACCACAAATACCCATCAAACCCTTCACATTACGGATTTCAAGGAAAAAAACACACACACACACACAACAGGGGGAGCATGGGGGAGGAAAATGTTCCACAAATCAATATTGTGGTAGTATTATCCACTGCAGGGAGAAGCCATGGAGCATGGGTCAGTCTCCAGCATTTGCCTGGCTGCCTAATACACACTTTACATTCTCCCGCCCCTTCCACAAACGCCTTATTACAGCGGCGGCGCTTTTCTCCCCGCCACGTCTACCACTGATGTTCCTTTATTCCATTTCTCCGCTCATTCAAAATATATGTAAGGGTCAATTGCAGCTTTGCGCAAAGCGCGCTCTGACCTCTCCAGACGGCTGACTTAACAATGATGAATGACTTGGCACTTTCATTTACATGCCGCTGAACTCTACATTTGGGTCCATTAGAAGGCAAAATCAAATATTTATGTTGTTTATTGGAACTGCTAGATTCCATCTCTTTCCTGGGATCGCCTTGTGTGAAGTCTCAGTGGTAAGGTTTTACCTGAATTAAGATGGGAGGGGGGAAAGGCTCCCGTCTCAGTGCACAGGGTGAGCAAACTGGGTGTTTTTTTGTGATGCATTTCCTGAATTGCTCCGCTAACAGAGATTGCTTTTGTTACCCTCTTTTCTGCTAAAATAATGCCCTATTATCAGCACATTTTATACATTCTCTTGTGCTTACAAAAAGAGATCAGGAAAGCCTGAGAGAGAGAACGAGATCAGCACAAAGAGCCAGTCGGGGTAGGCTTTTTCCTTTATTGGTAATAGATAGTTTGAAGCATTTACTGAAACAAGATTTTCTGTCCAGATATTGCTCTCCACAGAGAGGGAGAAAAAAGCTAGATGTAATTGAAACACATCATGTTGAGAGAGAGTGCCGATGCCGTTGAGGGGTTTTTAGTTTAGTCTTGTGTCAGTGAGAGTAGGGGCATGTGGAAAGCGTCTGCATTTCAAAGTGCTCATTGGGAGTTAATGATATAGCATGGGCACACACTGAGTTCTAATAGATATTTATATTGTATCTGTTATTAGCCCTCCGAGGTGGTCAAGCTCGCACTGAGCGGCCAGGATCTGAGTGCTGAATAATAATCTCTTAACATATTATTAAGAAAGCCCTGGGCTCTGCATGTCTCAAATGGGGGAAATTAGCAGGTTTTCTATTAGCAAAAGGGTGCGAGTGATAGATTGTATCAAAGGGAAATGGAGAGAAAATAGTGAATCAAAGAAAGGGCCAAAAAAATGTTTTACCGTGGCGTTTCTTTTATGCCACACATCAAAACAACAGGCCTGTGATATGTGTCACCCACATGGGAACCAGAGGCAAACTGCTTCTTTGTGGAATTCAAATGAAAAAAGGGGGCCCTGCAGATATTAATGTGTGAACTTCATTTATTAACCCGCTAAGACAAGGACTTATAACAGAAAGCTTTGTCAACAAAAGATTAAACTGGATCTGGCTTTGGAAAATGAAAGGAAAACAAGAGTGGAATAATCACAGATCAGAGAGGGCCTCGCTTAGATTACAATCACCACAGCTTACTGGAGTGGAAAAATGTTTAATTGAACTATTTCGCCACAGCAAAAGTTTGAGGTGCTCTTGCTGAATCCAAACACATTGGTCTAGGCTACCCGTAGTGTTTGTGTATGTGTGTGCGTGTGTGTATATTTGTGTTTGTGTGTTTTTGTGTATGTGTAATTGCTGTTATCCTTTTTTGCACTGTTGTCTTGAGGGGATGTGTAGTGATGACTTGCCAAAAGAGATAGCCTGCGATCATCTATGCATTGAATTGTTTTTCTACATAGGCATATTTCTATGGAAAATGGGAATGTTGCCCCACCCCACCCCCACGCACACAGCCACACTCAGTCCACTGACCTTCGGTAACCTCTCCGGATCACCTGGATGTCTTGGAATGACCTTCTGCAACCTCTGGAATCCGTAGTCGATAGTGGGCTCATTCAAAGCTAAACCACAAAACAGGGAAATGATCGGTTAGGGTCGAAGCATACAGAGTTTGCCCTCATTGCCATGCAGTCTTTTGTTGTGTGTCTTTGTTCTGCAAAAAAACATAATCACAGTGCCTACCTCAGAATTTATGCACATTTCAAAGTATTTTATACATTTGGTGAGGCATGCTGGCCCATTTGCACACACAGGCAACACACAGCAATGACAGATTGTTTGTTTTACTGTGGATAATATTCCAGAATGCAAGAAAAAAGGCAGTGAAACCAATGTGTATGTAAAATCATTTTTCCCTCTCTCTCACTCTCACTCTCCCACTTCAGTTATTTGGAATGATACACACAATAATTGATCAAATAAATTCTAAGGGTTGGTCAATACATTATGAATGAAGCAGCCACAGAGCATGATGGCTAGGCACACACACACAGCAATCATGCCTGTCAGCCAGTGATGTCTGCATCAAGAAGCAATCTCTGTACACTTACACGATTTATGGCAAAGTGGCAATGATGACATATGTCTGGCTATTGCGAGCCTCAGATTTATCCCCTTCTCCTTTTTTTTCCCCTCCTCCGGAATATTGCCTGAGTGCAAACTAGGCAGGAGAGGCACTTAATCTTGCAAAGCTTTAATAATCTGTGAATGGCTGACTACAAACTGATGTAAGGCACTATCATTCTACAGCTGCACTGAGCTGGCCTCATGAAATTGCAGGCCACAAATAGTAATTAATCTTTTTTTGCCTTCTCTCTTTCTCTCTTTTTTCCCTCACCCTCACCCTCCCTCTCTTTCACTCTCTCTTTCTCTGTCTTTCTTTTTTCCTCTGCTTTCTCCTCACAGGCCCAGCCCCCTCCCTCTCAAATTGTAATTTTGAGTATGAACGGGGGCGGGCTCATAAATCAGGCCCGTGTGGTTGTGCCGTGCACCCACTACATGAATCATAATCCCAACTCCGAAGGACTGCACACATTGTGTTTAACAAGCTTTAGAGGGAGTCGTGGAGGTCTATTACCAGCACCCCCCGCCACAAACACATAGATACACAGACACACACACACACACACCCCACTACCCAACCCACTCAGAAAACAAAAGGGCCACCATGGGGCCCCCTAAGGCCCCTGGAGGAAGATGTGAGGACAAGGGGAAGCCCCAGCAGTGGTAGCAGCAGACACTGATGAGCCGCTGCTTGCTCCGGATGTAGATATCATTCTCGCCGCAAGTGGCTGTGTGTGTGGAGTGTGTGGTAAGGGCTGCAAGCGACATAAATCAATGCCTCTGTTGGTGTTAGTTGGTGGTGGTGGTGTTTTTTCCCTCCTCCTTCTCGTTTTGAAGCTAATATGAATTGCTTCCCCCTGCTCATTACTTAGCCTGCAATTTGAGTCCATCACTCATTATTCAGCATGTGATTTAGTGATTAACACCATCCAGCTCAGTGAGTGTGTCGAAAGCGAGTGAACATGAAGGGACGATGGCAGGCAGGCAGGCAGGCAGCCATGGCCACTCAAGAGGCTGAGAGATAGATGGCGAGATAGATGGAGAGAGAGAGAGAGAGAGGTGGAGAGACAGAGAGAGATAGGAGTGGAAGGGAGATGAAATGGGGAAAGGAGGTGGCGTAAGAGTTAGAGAGACCCATAATAAGAGACAGTGCTATCTTCCTCAAAACAATTGGTTGACTTTATGATGAAGTGGTACAATTATGGGTGGGTTTGAGGAGAGGGGAGGGGAGGGGAGGGGAAGGGGCTGGTTGGATGGGTGGAGTGGGGTGGGGGGGGGGGGGGGGGCTGATCAATGGGGCTACGTGGTGCCTGAGCTCGGGTGAGGGACGCATGGCAGTGTGCGGCGACAGCCGTCTGACATGCCTGATGCAGTTTGACGTGCCATCATGCATCCAGGAAAAGACAAAGACCCGCGCAGGCATGTGGAGTAAGACGTCCTCTTGTTAATAAAGCATTGATCCTTCCTGCGTATTGATTTTACATGACATGGCTTTCACAGGAATATAGGAGTCCTTCTCTCTCTTTCTCTTCATCTCTCTCTCTCTCTCTCTCTCTCTCTCTCTCTCTCTCTCTCTCTCTCCCTCATCTCACTTTGTCTTCCACCCACTCTCTCTCCCCTCTGTCTCTCTCTCGCTCTATCCTCGTACAGGGAAGGTAAAGGTGGACAGGCGACCGTTGCTTTTGCGACGACTCTGTGTGATGTAAATTCTCTATGTGTAAAACCACTTCATAATCAGCACATTAATCATCTCAGGCTGTCAGCATTGTCTTTTGGGACAATTTGTCATGTCTGTGGCCTGGGCCTACACAAATGTGTCAGGTGGTGCAATGTGGAGCATTGGGAATGTGCATGTGTGTGAGAGTGTGACTGTGTAACTGTCTGAGTCTGTGACTGTGTGTGTGTGTGTCTGTGAGAGAGAGAGAGAGAGAGAGAGAGAGAGAGAGACAGAGAAAGAGATAGAGAGAGTGTGTGTGTGTGTGTGTATCTGTGTGTGCATTTGTGTGTGTGTCTGTCTGTGTGTTTGTCTGTGTGTGTATGTGTGTGCAATGTGTATGTGCACATGTGCCTGTATGTGTGTATGTGTGTGTGAGTGTGCGTGTGTGTGTGTGTTTGTGTGCTTGTATCTGTGTGTCTGTATGTGTGTGTGTGGGAGTGTGTGTGTCTGCCTGTGTGTGTCTGCAAAGGGGGCAGATGGGGTAGTCCCTTCCACAGCCTTAGGTATGGAAAGGAATTGTTGGGAAGATGAGAAGGTGCCTTTGAGACACATACACATGCACATTGCTCGCACACACACAAGCATACACACACACATACACACACAAATAAATAACCCCCCCAGCAGTATACTCACACACACACACAAACACACAGAGACACCTACACACACACACACACACACACACACCCTTGCCCACTCCCAGTCTGAAGAGCAACATGTTGCTTTCTCATCTGTTAGCAAGAGGCTGATCATTAAAAGGCCTCTGGCTTGATAAATTTTGCCTGATGGAACTCGGTCAGAGAGAGATAAATGCTCATCGGCTATTGATTTCATGCTAATGCGCGAAAGGAGGTCATAGAAACCTTCATTAGCACGGAGCACACACTCCAGACTTCTGATAGCAGGACTCCCTTCACTTCAGTACAAAGAGAGAGGCACCACCGTCTGTCATGGGCCCCGTGCTCTCTACACGGCTAATAACGGCCCTAATGACTGCAGAAATGAGACTCACTGCTCGCACTTTATAAATCTCATGTCATCACTTGGAGGAAGCTCATGCTATAGACTCACTCTCCTTATTTTTTCTCTTTCTTCGGCTTATTTTTTTTCCTTTCGCATTTTAGTTACCACTGTGGTTCTGTGAAGATTATTATTGCGTTCAATGGCAGTGTAAGGTCTCCATCACTTTTTATCACTGAGCCCTAATTGCATTTGCATGCCTAGCATGGCAGTGGTCCATGTAAGAACACAGCCCTTTGACTCGGCATGGCCGCTAATGTCTGCGAACACCGAAAGTGCCAACAGATTTGCATTCAGGAATTACAATGAAATTGCCAATCTCTTTATATTAGGGAGAGCAGTGACAAGTGCATGAGAGAAGAATGGGGGTGGGGGGTGGGTGGGTTATGGTGAGAGAGAGAATGAGAGAGACCTAGGAAGGGAGAGAGAGAGAGGGATGGAGAAAGGGACAGAGAGAGAGAGACAGAGAGAGAGACAGAGGGAGAAAGAGAGAGAGACAGAAAGAGAGAGGAGTGTAAAGGAAGAAAAGCCCTTTGAGAGGATAATTTGGAGATGATACGAGGGGGAGTGTCGGGGTTGACACAGGAGTAAGTGACGCCACTCTCCTTGCCTGGCTGTCCCTTTCTCCTATTCTTTTCACAAGCAGCTGGGAAATATGCAGAACAGATTGAGTAATAACAGTCTAAATCCACCCAGAGTCCCTGATCCCTTCCCCTCCCCACACAACGCACACCCAACCTTGCACAGTGTGTGTGTGTGTGTGTGTGAGAGAGAGAGAGAGAGTAAGAGATAGAGAGAGAGAGAAAGAAAGAGATTCACCCCTCCTTTCACATACCCCCTCCTTTCATTGTCTATCTCTATTACCCTACCGTATGGGCGGAAACATAAAACCCTCCTACACACACACACACACACACACACAAAATACACAGTCAAGTACACATGCACTCACGGTTTCCCACCTCCCTGTCTAAGTCTTGCACGCACACAGACAGGCGTACACACACACACACACACACACACACACACACACACACACACACCCACAGACACACACCCACACAAACACAAACACACAGAGTAAATAAACACACACACACATACACACACAGTACATAAACAAACACACACACACGTACACAAACACACACACACAGACACACACACACACACACACACACACACACACAGTACATAAATCCTGGAATGCCACAGCTCCAGTGGAAGTGGGGGTGAAGGTGCTGGCACTTCCTCGCGGCCCCCGTGCTGAGCCCTATCAGAGGCTCTGTGCTGGCCCCAGCCCGGGCTAATCAATACCACTTTCCTGTTTTAGAACCGGGTAATTATGAGGTGGAGAGATTGTCTGACCTTTCACCCGCCGCGCATTACTTTGCTGATATTAAGATAAATTGCCCGATTTTGGGTAAACATATGCTGCAATTCAAACTGTCAGCACCGGTTTGCTCAGGGATAATTTGTATTGATCTGCCGGCTTCTTCCCAATTTTGCTTACTGACCTCATGGATAATTAGAGAGGGAACCACTGTGAACTGGTCGCCAGACTAAGCCGAGCAAGCGCTTCAGGGCAACAAAGAAAGAGACGGAGGGGGAATGTACGTGTATGTGTATATGTGTGTGTGTATGTGTTTGTACGAGTGTGCATGTGTGTTTGTGTGGGGGTATGTGTATATGCATGCGTGTGTGAGAGAGAGAGCGAGAGAGAGAGTGTGTGTACATGTGTCTGTGTGTATGCGTGTGTGTGTGCATGTCTCTGTGTTATGGTAATATGTCTCTCCTCATGTTTGGGGGTCTGGCATCTGTCCGCGTCTGGCTGTTTTGTTTGGGACGTCATTCGTCATGCGTTTCTGTTTGTTTGTTTTATCCTGTGTCCAGAGTGGTTCCACACCATGAAGCACAGCCTTCCAGCAGAACTGTGCGTCTGTGTGTGTGCGCGAGTGTGAGTGTGTGTGTGTGTGCGCGTGTCTGTGTGTGATTGTGTATGTGCATGTGAAATCAAATTAAGTGCATCTCTCTCTCCGAAGGACTGTGATGAATTATGTAGGCCTTTCATAAAGGGGGAAATGTGCTTGCTAATGAGCTAGCATGCTTTCGCTTCATCCTGCACCATAAATGACAGGAAGGGGAGAGCAGAATGAGAGAGAGAGAGAGAGTGTGTGTGAGAGAGAGAGAGAGAGAGAGAGAGACAGAGAGGAGAGGAGAAAAAGAGAGAGGGAGAGAGAGAACAGGAGAGAGAGAAGGAAAAAAAAAAACAAAGAAAAGTAGAGAAGTCACCGGTCCCTGCAGGCTGACAAATCTGGAGCTGAAGTGAGGAGAGCAGTTGTGGGGTCATTATGTCTAGTTACTCTTACCACACCTCATTTACAACAGAGGATGCATGGGAATGATCTGATGCCTAAAACATGTTGAGCTTAGTGTATTTGTGTGTGGGCGTGTGTGTGTGTGTGTGTGTGTGTGCGCGCGCGTGTGTGTGTGCATGTGTGTGTATGTGTACCTGCAGAGGCACATGTCTGACTAAGTGTAGTACCACAAGCACGTGTGCTGGTGTATGTGTGTGTGGGTTTTTGACAGAGACTGAAGGTGAGTGGGTAAGAGAGAACTAGATGTAGACGTGCGTGTGTGTTGTGTGGGATGGAAAGAAAGAGAGTGAGAGTTGAGTTTGTGTGTGCGTGTGTGTGTGCGTGTGTGTGTGTGTGTGTGTGTGCGTGCGTCTGTATGTGTGCGTGGATGTGTGTATCAGTGTGTGTGCTCCTGTCTGCCTGTTCATGTGTGTCAAGATGGATGCTTTGACCTTGTTCTCACAGATCCTACATTGTCATTCTTCAAAGTTAACACTCTATACAGAGCAAGATACTTGGCAGTGACAAGCTTTTACTTTAGAGACGTTTGCCATGATAATATCAGTCAACTAGGAAGAAGTGCTTTTAAACAGCTCAAGATATAATAAGTTTCTTTGAATCCACTACTCTTTAGGATCTGTCAGGGTATATGATAAAGCAGTATAATATTTATATGTTTTCATATGTGGGGCTAAAAGATTGAACTGTTAATTCATTTTCCAGCTAAGATATGGGTGTGGCCAGACACTCCATAGAAAAAAAAAAAAACTCAAAAAAGTCACCAGTCTTTTTCGCGGGGAGCATGCAAGACAGGACAGGCGTGTGACATGCTCTTCCCCATGCTGATTCTGATGACTTAACACACTTTGTCAGCTTTTTTCCTGGGCGCTGTGCTGCACTCTGTACTAATGTATTCCTCACCCAAGACTCATTTGCCTCCATCCATTTCCTCCCACTGAGGGGGAGTCTAAAAGACCATCATGTGCCCCCGACTCTGACACCTCACGCGTGGAGGGGAGGGGGGGGGGGGGTGGATGACGGAGAGAGTGCCTTGTCAGAAACTAGGGGCTTCCATTGCAGCCAGACACTGCCTCAGTCTGGCGCTTGCAAAAGGCAGAGGGCGATAATTGGGTTTGAGGATGCTAAAATGGAGGGTAAAATACTGCAAGGAAGTACATGCCCCTGTAAATGCACACACTTTAATGTTTTCTGATAGAGGCAGGGTGGGAGGAGGCAGGGGGAGCGGAAGGTGTGTGTGTGTGTGGGGGGGGGGGGGGGGTGTGAGGAAAAAATGTGAGGAAAAAAATAGAAAGAAAATACAAATACATATACGCACAAGGAATTAGCAGGCTGCGCCAGCATTCCGCACTACCATTACTGGTCATTATGATAAGTCTGTATCTCTGAGTGAGATAATAGCTAGCTTTATTACGGCTGCTTGCTATTACTTTGTCTAATTATACTTAACTGCTCCGAGCTTATCAGTGCTCCACCTACGCTATCAAGGGTACCCCCCCCTCCTCCTCCTCCCATGTTTTTTTCCTCCTCCAAACACAAATCAAGGAGCAAGGGAAAAAGGAGGGAGATTGATTGAAAGAGAAGAGAGGGAGAAACAGAACAGTAAAAACTTTATTTAGTTTCGATTACAAATAGAGACTGGGACTGTCCTGCATGGGGTAGGTGGACCACAGAAAGAAAGAAAGAAAGAAAGAAAGAAAGAAAGAAAGAAAGAAAGAAAGAAAGAAAGAAAGAAAGAAAGAAAGAAAGACTCGTCTGGGGAGAGGCAAGGCCATTAAAACAACAAGAGGACACTTCTCGTTTGGCATGGCCATTTCTGTGCACACACAAAAACATGGACGGGAAGTGTCTTTTAACACCGGCAAGCCATTGTTTCAGCTGCTGCAGAGAAAAAGGGGTGGGGGGAGAGGACCACTGAAAGAGAGAGAGAGAGAGAAAACGGCAGAGGGAGTGAGCGAAGGAGGAAAGAGGGGAAACCAAGGGGGCTGGTTCAATTTAGTCCAATTTTTCCTCCTGACAGAAAAAGCCTGACTGCCATAATAAAAACAGGAAGAGATTCATTTGGTTCCCCCTTGCCAGCTGCTGGATTTGTCTATAAATGAGTTCCATTTTCATTTAAATAATGATCATCTTCCTGCAACTTCCCAATCATGCGTTTGTAATAATTCAGTTAGTCTCCTTCGCCGAAAACAGACCACCATCATAATTACAATTTCTTTGAGCAGGCCTGAAATATAATCCATGCCAAGCAGAGGGGCATTTGTTATTGTCAAGCCAAACTGAGACATAGGCCTGCTCTGGAAAAAAAAGGGGGAGAGAAGGACAGAAGGGGGGATGGAGAGAACAAAACATAAGCAGAAAACAAACACAAGAGCTGCTGGCATCCCCTCAGTGCACATAGCCCAATGCCAGGGAGGTGACACAGTGGATGAGGCCACTACTGCTTGTAAAGGTGTAAAAATTAAATAAAGTGGAATCAAATTGTTCAATACAGAAACATTCCTCTAGAGGGTGTTGGTGATTTCGGTGACAAAGTGCTATTTGCTGACAAGTACTTTACACATTAACCAGCCGAACCTGAGGACGGAAAATGTCAATAGCAATTATATCACCTTGAAGTTATTAAATGCCCCTGTGATGGGTAACTAGGTGAACCTGACCAGGTGATAAAGATGAAATGATTTTGCTCTTAGAGGGAGCTGACTGCCTGGTGCCTTCACAGATAGCTTTTCAAGGTGATAAAAGGGTACCTACAGCATTACATGAAGGGAACAAGACGACAGGAGGGGGGAGAAGGAATGGATGAAATTAGCTGCTGGCTAAATGATTTTGTCCCATTACTGGCCTTTGAATTTATACCCAGAGAAAAAAGGGAAAATAAAAAAGAGGCTTTTCAGACGTTTAGAGAGGTGTTTCAAGGGCTCGAGCTCTTGTGAGAGAACGCAGACCTCGACATGGTACTAACTTCTTCATTTTATTGCCAGCTGTCTCCTAGGAAGCCATTTCATCTCAAAGAAATTCAGATACCCCGGAAATTAAAATTTCAAAGATCTGCGGTGGAAAAAAAATCAATGGCGACAGATCAATGCTCATAGAAATTTCATGAACTTTGAACCGATACAGGCATGATGATGAGAAGGCGGTTTGAATTCCAGACGGGAGATTGTTCCTGCCACAGATAAAGTGTTGCCAACAGGGCCGAAGTGATGGACACTCGCTCGGCATGAGCTCACACGTTCATATTTTATTTCTGACAGAAATTACATTTCAAGTCTATTTCTGTAACAAGGCAGACTAAAAAAGCCCACCTTCCCCCAGCCTCCGATCCCTCCCCATGGAGCTGACTGTGGTCAGACTTGCCTGAGAGCCACTTCCACACAGGAGCTAGAGCCTGCTAGCACTCCTAACAGCTGGCTGATATCAAATCAAATTGGTTCCCTTCGCAGCCGATCGCAGGTGCAAATTAATATTGTAAAATGAAGATCAATACATGGACAGGGCAAAAATCAATAGCAGCTAAATTATTGCTACGTTTTCCTCCTCATTCAAGATGAGTTGTGTTTTCCTCTCGACGTCAATACTTTGTAGCTTTTCTCATTAATTCCTCAATAAATTTAGTGATGAATTTCAATCACAGAAGCTGGTCTAAAAAATGGCAGCCCTGGTGAAGTGGTACAGGCCCAAGCCATCCATCAGCCTTCTGTTCTCAGTGCTCCAGAAGGACTAATGTCCCTGACTTACTAAGGACAACCTATTTAAAGAAATGTTTAAACACACACACACACAGGCACACAGACGTGCGCACGCGTGCACACACACACACTCACACACACACATTCACACAGACACACACACACACACACACACTTACACACACACATAGACACAGAGACACACCTACACGTACGCGCACGCACACACAGACACACACACACACACACACATACATACTAAAATAGCCATGAGATGAGGCAATTATAACCTAATAACATGACCCTTTTCTGTTGCAAAAAGAAGTTGCTCTGCCCACACTTGGGTTTCTCAAGTGTGGCTGTGGCAATAAACACTATGCTGAAAAAGGAGAGAAGGAGAGTGGGAGGGAAGTGGGGATGGGTGGCAGAGGGGAAAAAATGGAAGTACATGCTCAATTGCTGCCACTTGTTTCAATTACAGCCTCAGATTTCATAGGTCAGTTCATAATCACATGGCGTCCCATAATGACACTTCTCTCCTGCACACACACACACACACACCCACAACACACACACACACACACACTGGAGACACACATGCACGTCCGCCTGACAGAGAGGTGAGCGTGTCAGCCCCAGCCGTCTAATTAGGAGACAAAGAGTGCTTCCACGGTAGCCTTGACACTGCTGCCCCCCCAACCCCACCCTGCACTCTGCACCCCTCACCCTCCCATCCCCTGGCTCGCAGTCACAGAGCTCCGCTAGTGCACCTCCACCCCAGCCATGTTCCAGCGGGCGCCTCCCTGACCGGGTCGCAGTCTGCTGCCGTGGCCCCTCACCGCTTCCTCACCGCCGCCACGCCGCCCGCGCTGTGCCGGCCCCGCAGTAAATAATGGCACCGCAGAGTGACAAGCAGCGGCTGCCGTGGGGACACCTCATTGTCTCCTTTATAGGGGTAAAGACTGAGGGGGGGTGCCAGGCGGGAGGATAAGGGGAGGTGTAGTAGCCAGCAAGCATGTTCACTCTGACAACCATTGGACGGCATTCAAACAACTCTGTTTCGCAAGGACCCTCAGCCAGCATGTGCCATTGCCACATTTGTTTTTCCTGCCTTTTTCCACCCAGCTCCGGTGTGTTAAAAATGCGAGGTACGGGGGGCTGAAAGGAGCTGGGCGCGATCACTGAGGAGGGGGGGGGGGTTGGTGGGGGCTGGGCTGGGCTGGGTGGTGAGGGGTGGCTCTATCTGATGGACCCACATCAGAGGGGCGGCATCCGCCTTTGGGTGGGACAGAGCGTCTGATCGTGCCGATTGTCCCCCGGAAAAACCACCGGCAGATGAGCACCGATAGGGTGTTTCATGTGCGCCGTTGTTGTTTACTGAGAGCCACGAGTTAAAAAAATAAATAAATACTACGCTCATCTATTTCCTCTCACTCCCTATTCTCCCTTCGGGCTCATGGTCTTATATTCTCTCTCACTCCTCCTGTCTAGCTGTAATGCTGTGGTCTTCCCTTGTTCACGTAGCCGTATGTGTGCCAACTGCCCGAGCTAATTGTTCAGTAGGCTAGACTCCCCATCAGGTCTAAAAGAAGGTCCAGTCTGCCTGTGAGAGAAGGTAGGGGGAGGAGGGTGGCAGTGGCGGTAGTGGTGGTGGTGGTGGTGGTGTCTGACAGGTTCCCAAAGTAGGGTTGATGTACTGGACATTATGTAAGCCCAACTCAATACCATTTTTAACACATACGCCTGAGGTTAATAGCTTTTAAATGTCAGTAATTAGTCTAATGAAGCTTATTTTATTTTTTCCCCTTCATCTCCTGTGCCCGTGCGGCATGTCAGCGTGTTGGACGGATCTCTTTAACTCTTTGCGAGTCGGGCTGCAGTCGGAGTGAAGCGTGAGTGCTTTTTGGAGGATGACCCCTTTGTCCTTTTTTCAGATGATGAATAGTTGTCTCCCTGGCTGTTCGTTTTGTCAGTTTTGGTGCAGCGGAGTCGATACCTTCACCTTGACAAGGAAACTTTGTGATTTATCAGGCCTCTGGCCAATCGGCAGCCCCGCGCAAACGGGCAGGCAGCGGTCCCGTGGAGAGCTGGCGAGAGAGGGCTCTGGTCAGACTCCTCCACGCTGGAATGGAGAGAGGTGCCGCCGCTTGATAGACAAATGGCTCTTGTTAGAGCCGTCCGTAAAAAAGAGAAAGAAGGGGGAGAGAAAGAGCGAGTGAGGGGAAAGAAAAAAACGCTTGACTTGTACTAATAACAGAAAGGGCTGAGCCGGTCACCACGGGTCCAAAGATGAAGCACCCTGTCACAGCCCAGGTTGGGAAATTAGCAAATAATGTTCCCTCTCTCTGATAAATGTATGACAGCTCTCCCTTGCCAATCATTTTTTAACATTTTGATGCATGTCTACAATCCCATCGGAGGAAGGGAAAAGTTTACTGGCCCTCAATTTCCGCGTGATGAATGGCGGTCTGTAAATGTACGATTTCTGTATGAGGTATAGTTCATTTTAGGCAATACTGGTAAATGGGTGTCACTGATTAGGACAAATAGCCTGGCTGGTGTGATCGCCCCCGACAACACGTCTCACTCTAACCCTCCTTCACCAACCCACCCCCCCCTACCCCCCCTCTCAGCTTGGCCTCCAGCGAGGCATAGAGGCTGTGCCGTCAGTGACCATGCCTAAATAGAGAGCAATAGCTTTGATGCAATTAGAGGGCAATGCCAAACTTTATTTATGAGGCCTGTCATCGTTCGGAGGCGTTTGTGAGACTGCTCCAGAGCCAATGTGCTGTTAAGGGCTCTATTAAGACGCCGGCGACACAAGTCAAATGCTTTTGTGTTATTATATTCTGTCTTTTTTTCTCCTCTCGTTCAAAATAACCCCTTCATCTTTCTCATTACTTTTGTCACGCTGACCAGCAGGAGAGGGAGCTGGCTGCATGCAGGGCCATAAAAATAATAAAGCAAATTCCTTGGCCTCAAATTGTCACCAGCATTTGTTTTGCAAGATGCTCTTGTTTACTTGTCTTGTTCACAGAAAGTGGGTGGATTTTGGAAGAGAGAAAGAAAGAATGCAAGGGAAAAGGGGGAAAGAAAGCATGAGTAAAATGAAAAAAGAGAGAAAAAGAGAGAGAGAGAGAGAGAGAGAGACAGAGAGAGAGAGAGAGACTGCTGAACATGTCTCTGTCAAATCCAATAGAGAGGTTTAAAGGTAACATCTGGAGGCCTTTTAAAATTGCCTGATCAGCTTTGGAGGACTTATTAGAGTGAGTAGTATTGGCAAGAGGACAAACATGCCTGTCCCTCTTTGATTTTTTTAGGGCCCTCCTGACAGCTTGTTCCAGCTCCAGGCCTGATCAATGGATAACCGATACAGGTATCAGACGGCACACAAATGGCCTTGCGCTAACAAAAGATGTGTTGGAACAAACAAGGTTGAAGAGCCAGTAGAAAAAAAAAACGCAGGAACATGGCGATCTTCAAAGGGTACAAAGGCAGGAACAAAAGTAGAACAACCAGCAGAGTCCAATAAAGGGCTTCAGCCATTTTCTGACTTTTTTTCTCTTTCTTTCTCCTTTTTTAAAGGACTGGTGATATAAATAGCCTTGCACCGAGGGCAAAGCCGTGAAGACTAATAGGAGTGAGAGACTTATTAAATAACAGTGTGATGGGCATATGTCGCCATGTGTGTGCGTGTGTGTGTGTATGTGTGTATGTATGTGTCTGTGTGTGCATGTGTGTGTATGTGTGTGTTTGTGTATGTGTGTGCTGGATGAAAAGAACAGGTCATCAGGAGAGATCTACACATGTCCCTTCATGTTTGCTTGACCTTATTCTGGTGGCAAAAGTCCAGAAAATCACCGTTTTTTTTGTGTTCTCATCCCTTCTCAGCCACCGAGTAAAAAAAACGTCCGTATCCTCGTCTGCTCTTGACCCGCTAAAGCGCCGTCCGGCCGTCCGGGTTGTGAGGTGCGTGGGAGGCAATTAAGTGCCATTTTCAGCCCGAGCACAAGTAATTTGTTTAAAGAGCGCTGACCTCTACGACAGCCGGTTTATGTTGGCCGTGATGGAGAAGAATTATCGACTCACACACTGGCGCGCCGATGCCTTTGACAGTGCCACATCTGAGTGCACACAGAGGAGCACTGAAAAACACACACACACACACACACACACTCACACTCACACTCGCACTGTGCCACAGCGGGACTCTACACAAGGCGCTCTCTGCCCGCTTGTGTCAGGAGAGTTTTGACTGCTTAGTCATTTGCTTGTTTTTCAGCGTTAACACACCAGAAATCGCAACCACATGTGCCGACCTGACATATCACATTAATTGGTGAGCTTAATTCTTTCCCAACTCAAGTCAGTGTGACAACAATTGGTTTTGTACTTCACTTCACATTCACCCCATTTCTCCCTCCAAAGGCCAATTCTGACACAGAGCAGTTGGATTTCTAACTGCTGCAGTGATTAGCACAGGGCTTTGGCGGTGCTGTTTATGCCTGTGTTTACTTATAATTTGTGATAATGCGCTTAATTGAGCAGGAGAGGGTGTGTCTCCATACCGGCTCGGGTGGTCAGTGCTAGAAACTCCAAACGAGCTGAACGAGCGGGCCACAGCAGGCCGAGCATGAAAGCCACTTTAAACGAATTTCCTCCAATTTCTTCTGTTAAATGGGTGGCTATTAAACAACATATGCTTAGCAAAAAGGGCGTATCATGCCAAAACTACAGAGACTTTCCTGCGTTTTCAGTTCAAAGTAGCTGTTTATGAACTAATTACAAGCATAAATTCTGCAATTTTCTACAATCAATAAGGCTTATAACAGTTTAAAAATAAATACATGATTATTTTTTTCTTTCTGACAAAGCCTTTGAACCATTGAAGGATCAAATAAATGAATGAGCTGTTAATATATACCTCTAGTCCAAGCAGTAATGAAACTGTAACTAATTACAACTAGCAACCTGTGATAATAGATATTATTCTTTGTGTGGGTGAACACATTAATTATTAAATTTGTCAGCGTTATTCATTGTTTATTCTCTCATATCTACAAAGTTAATGTGGCAGTAACTGAACCCAAAAGAAACAACTGCTTGTGAGACTGTTCTTGCCTCCCTGTCTGGTGATAGCAACATCCCTGAGACGACTTTTTTTTCTTTCAATCTGGAGTGACCCCCTTAACTGAGGTGAGGTGCAGTGGGGATTGGGTGGACTGTGTGAGGGGTGCACGCTGTGTCGCTTACGACTCACTCCTTTAATTCGGCGGGATAATTAGCTAAGTCTCCAAATCTCTGGCAGAGTAATTATATCTCCATCCTGATGAGCAGGATCAGGGATCAGTGAAGGAGACAAACAAACATCAAAACAACCCGAGCAAACCCAACTACTGGGTGGAATGGGGGTGGGGGTTGGGTGTCATGTATTTGGCACGGAAAACACAACAATTCCCTTTGTGTGTGTCTGTCTATATATGTGACAGTGTGTGTGTGTGTGTGTGTGTGTGTGTGTGTGTGTGTGTGTGTGTGTGTGAGAGTTTATGAGTGAGTGAGTGAGTGAGTGAGTGAGTGAGTGAGTGAGTGAGTGAGTGAGTGAGTGAGTGAGTGAGAGAAAGAGAGAAAGAGAGAGAGAAAGAGGGAAAGAGAGAAAGAGAGCATATTGTGTCCCTTCTTGTGAGATCTGGCACTTTTATAGGCCTATATAGTGACCATTAATGTCTTAACTTATATACCGTCCCCCGACTTTACACAACGCACTGCACTCCGGTTTCATTATCTGGCTGCCTTGTTGGCCTCTGCCCCCCTCCTGCCGGGGAGGTTAAATGTGAGAGTGCCGTGCCAGACTACAGGCTTGGTGGGGCCGTGATAGGAAACAGCTGCCCAAGGGAAGAGGGGCCCTCCCAAGACCCACCAGACCATGCCATTTCCATGGCTGGGGGTGAGAGTGTGTAGGTGAGGGGGGGTGGGCCGGAGGGGTATTGGGGTGGGAGGGGGGTATTTGTGTGTGTGTGTGTGTGGAAGAGAAGGAGGGAGGGTCTCACTTTTCAAGGAGTGAAAGTAATTCCTGATGATTATCTTATTGTCCTCGTCAATGCGGGATCAGGCGGAAGCTTCCAGGTCAGACAGACAGGGCCCCAGACAGCCTCTGCTATCAGCTGTGAGCCACACAAGATTAGCCCCCCCTCTCCACACAAACACACACACACACACACACACACACACACACACACACACACACACACACGGGCCACTCCTCAAGCCCCCAGCCTGATCCATACAAGCACAAATATAATCACACTCACACCCTCACTCACATATGGCAGTTGACCCCATACACACGCACACACTAAACACACACACACACACACACATACACACACACTTACTTGCACTCTCTCTCTCTCTCTCTCACACACACACACACACACACAAACACACACTGTAACCTCTCCATTAGGTCATCCTGTATATCTCTTGCACCGTATTTCTTTTTTCTCTCTCTTTTTTGGCTGCTGTCTCTGAGTGGAGTGAGTGTGAGCTGGGAGCAGTGAGCTGGGCCATGTGATGTGTTGTAATGGCAGGAGATTAGCGGGGGCTTGGCAGTGCCCCCCCCAGCCACTCAGATGGGGGGAGGATAAGGTTGCACAGAGAGCTGAGCACAGGGGGGCCCCCTGA
This sequence comes from Setipinna tenuifilis, assembly GCA_030347295.1. NCBI lineage: Eukaryota > Metazoa > Chordata > Actinopteri > Clupeiformes > Engraulidae > Setipinna > Setipinna tenuifilis. The sequence continues at coordinate 24,382,914 of CM059287.1, read as the reverse complement.
ACCCTCACAGCACCTCTGACCAGCCAGCTTCGCTCTCACAGCTTACACACACACACACACACACACACACACACACAAGCAACCTGGTTACAACCGGGTGGGCTACACACACACACACAAACACACAAACGGGAAACCTGGTTACAACCGGGTGGGCCACACACACACACACACACACACGGAACAATTGCACTTTGCAGAGTACTGAAGGGACCAAGAGAGGGGGGACAATAAAACAGTGAGAGAGCAAGGGAACGAGTTGGGGGGGGGGGTTAGAACAGAGGAGAGAAAATAAAAAAGAGGGAACCATGTTTAAAAAAAACCCAGCTAAAGGAACAGAGAGGTGTAAGGAGAGGAGAGGGAAAAAAGAGAGAGAGAGAGAGAGAGAGAGAGAGAGCAGAGTCACTCACCGGTGTAGACGAATCGGCCTGGTGCCCCTTTGCAGAACTGCTTGGACTTGTAGGAAAGGGTGACCTCAACCACGCCGGGGATGTGTCGGGGTGGGGTCTGCACCCGGATGGCGTGCGGTGTTATGAGCTGCGACACAAGAGGAAGACAGCACGGTGGTGGGCATTGGGGTGGGAAGCAGAGACACCGGCCAGGCACCGGGCACTCTGGGAGCGCCTGCTAGCTCAACTCAATTACAGCAATGAGGCCCAAATTAGCCCATCATCCCGCCTAGCTATGCCCTCCACACTGAAAAAGCTCTGCACACTTGTGTGTGTGTGTGTGTGTGTTTTTTCTGCATTTAAATCCCCCTCTCAGTTTCTCTCCCACTTTTTTCTGGTTTGGGGGAGAGGGAGAAAATGTCAGTAAATGGTCCTTGGCAGTGGGTTTTTGCAGGAAAGGCCAGAGGGCATGGTTCATTCTAAAATTACCTCCATATGTCTGCACTATTCGTTTTGTTTTCTCTCTCTCTCTCTCCCACCTCTCTCTGTCTCCCCCACTTCTTCACTTTCCAGATATTCTAGCCTGCCCCCCCCACCCTCCACCCCACCAACTCTGCCCCCCTAATTGTTCAATTGTTTTTCAAGACCTCACTGTTTCTATGCTAATCCACCTGAGGCATTCGGGGTTCCATATCGGACTGTTTAACATGCCGTGTGTTTATCTAGCTCCTTATCTACTCCTGTGATTAAACACTAAACAAAACTCACATTGATTGCCTTGCTGAGGCTCCCACTAGCAAATAAGCGTCAGACAGCTTGATCAACCCACACTCGAGTGGGGAGAAAAAAAAACACACACACACAAGTCACTTGAGTCTTCAGTTCCATTTGCAATAATAATTATGATGTTGGCGGCCATAACTTGATTCTCCTGTGTGTTTTGCTGAGATGGAGGGAAGGGGTGGGGGTGAGGTGGGAGGTGGCAGAAGTGAAGGTGGCTGAGAAGGAGGAGGAGGAGGA
>CM059287.1:24364005-24376505 GCA_030347295.1 Setipinna tenuifilis | reverse complement strand
GGATTACGTTTTATGACTGTACATCCTGTAGCTCCAGCTACATCCCACACAGACAATGCTGAGCAGGGAAAGATGTTTTTCGATTTACTTTTAAAGCTTTTAACTGCTCCCAACTCTCTTTCTTCCTCTTTCCTCCTTCCTCTTTTTTCCCTCTATCTTGTTCTCTCTCTTTCTATGTTTCCCTTCTTTTAGTGAACAAAGACAATGATTCACAGAATTTAATTTTCTGACAGCATTTAGAGTTTAATAGACTACTTGAAAATGAGTCGTATGCTTTTTAGACATATGTTAAATGACAATCACGAGCGAGGAAGTGATCGTTCTTTAAAGTGCACCCTGGTTGCATTTAAAGGCTTGTATTGGAAGGGCGGTAGTAATATCTGTGGAGTCTGAATTTGACGTTTGGGACGGATTAAACAGCAGGCAGCCAAGTGCTGAGAGGATCAGACACGAGGTACACGTGTGGGAGGCAGGGAGGAGGTGAGCACTTTCAAACTCTCACAAATTTAAAAGACTTGTCAAATAATCTCCGCTGGCCTTAATAGCTTTGTTGGAAATTGAAATTTTTTATATATATAAATCTTGTCTTATTTTACCAACATGTTTCTTGTAAATGACAGGAGCAGCCTAGTTCTTGATTTCTTTAGGTTTTTTATGTGTGTGTGTGTGTGTGTGTGTGTGTGTGTGTGTGTGTGTGTGTGTGTGTGTGTGTGTGTGTGTGTGTGTGTGTGTGTGTGTGTGTGTATGTGTGCATGTGCATGTGTGTGCATGTGTGTGTGTGTGTGTGCATGTGTGCACGTGTGTGTGTATTGCTGTCTTATCTAGGGCCTTGGTCCATATGAACACATGTTCGTTTTGTGCTCAAATCAAATAAACAGGGAGATATAAGATGATCATACTACAGGAAAAAAGATGGATTTACAATAAAGGGGGGAGGGGAGTCCGCAAATTGGGCTTTGAAGACGGATTGCCCCAGCGGTGGTGGGGTGGGTTGGCCCCGGCCTGTGCAGACGCCAGTTCTGGGTCCCAAGGGTCCCACAGAGACAGGGGGAGAGGGCTCAACCTCTTTAATTGCTCTCCTAATTAAAGCCGGTTGCTAAGCAAAACACACCTTCCATCTAGTGAGCGCAGAAGGAAGAGACAAACAATACGTCACGGGGCATAACAACTCTACCGCTCAGGGCAAACCGTCAATTATTATATTTTCATTCTGCCATTTTGTCATTAATAAAGAATTTAAAAACAACTCTGTTTTTTATGTGAAAAACAAAACAAAACAAACCAGAACAAATAAGTTTGCTTTTTTTGCCCTGCAGAGTTTGTTTCGCACAGTTTATCTGGGTTTTCTTATTAAATATTATTCTGCGTTTAGCGATGGAGTAATTACTGTGTGATTAATACATTGGAGATAAATAAATGTTATGCCTTCAAGTAGTTGGAGTACAAGACTTGCCCAGTTGGGCTGACCTAAGAAAACTAATGTGTCTTGGCTCGCTGTTCTTTTCCTGAGTACGAAACGAGAGTGCAGTCCATCAGCAAAGGTTGGAGGGTTGAAATCAGTCCATTTTGCATGTGAATTTGCCAAGCGCCCACCCCCGATCCCACCCCCTCGCTCCCTCCTACACCCACCCCGATTCTCATTTTTGCCATGCAGGCAATCAGTCAGTCACAGGAGCGAGCGAGCTGTGCTGCCTTTGCTCCAGGAGGAGCAGCTGCTCTCCCCGCAAACACACGCCTGACCCCCACATCAAACCATTTGCACACACGACCCCTTTTTTCCATCAAGCCATAAGACACAATGCACACACACGTGCGCACACACACATATGCATGCACACACACACACACACACAGAGTGGGTGGGGGGTGTTTTGGGGTGGAGGCCAACACACAATGCCAGTTTTTGTCACATCACAATAATAATAATAATAATAATAATAATAATAATAATAATAATAATAATTGTGTGAAGTATGAAGGAAGCACATAGCAAGATAGATGGAGAGACGTTGGCATGAATGTGAAAAGAGATTACTAGTGTGGCCTAGTGTGTCGACTACACTACAACCAGTTCTCCAATAGCAATCAGCTAGTGCTAAAAATGCACTGATGGGTATAAACAGAGCAGAGAGCTGGATATGCAGGATGAATTAAACAGTGTGAACTTGAAGAGGTGGCAGAGAGAAATAGAGTGAGAGAGAGAGAGAAGGAGAGGGAAAGAAGAAAACAGTGGGAGGGGGGAAAAATCGGTGGAAAAGCGAGAGGGCGGAAGGAAGCGTTGCAAATTAAAAGCCATGTAAAATGTGCCTACCATTATCCAGATAAGGAGGAGCCGTACCTTCTGAAGGGTCAAGACGGCGAGCCCTTCTGCCGTGTTTGGAGTTGTTGTGTACAAACATGTTGTCAGAGACAGCCAGGACATGGCCGTCCACATTAACGGTTGTCGATACAACAACCTGCAATAAGAGTGAAAGAGGGACAGAGCGTCATTATGTAGACTGTAAATGGCTCAGAAACAAGCAGCAGCACCACCAGAAGGCACTCAGGCCCGACAGTAAAGGGCCCATTTGATCCTACAGCAGCTTTGAGAGAGCGTCTTCACACAAACACCATTCACTGGTGCCTTTGTTGGACCCCGGCTTGTGTGTGAGCGGCAACAGAACAAAGCCTACACTCCGCCACCCACACACAGACACACTGACACACACACACACACACATACACACACACTCACACACACACTCACACACACACACGCTCCAACCCCCAGTCTATGTCTCAGTGCCCAGCTCAGTATGCAGCACAGCTAATGGTGGAGGAGCCCTGAAAGATGTTTTGAGGAGGGCTTTGGTGGAGGATGGCCCAGGCGCTACCATCTTCTTGCAACGTGGCACTTTTCATTTCTCTGTTTGTTTGACTTCTCCTGGTCACTGTTCAGTGCTCCCTGCATTGTTACCCCAGGCTTTGCTTTTGTGCGCAGAGAACTGCACCGCAACTCGACACCTTCAAAACAATAAATGAAAACACTTCATATCACCCCAGCATGGGGACTTGAACTCCAGCCACTTGGTTTATTTGCCAATGAGAGAGGGAAGAGAGAGAAAAAGATAGAAAAAAAAAGTTGTTCATTTTTTTTCATCCCCTCCTCGGTTTTCGTGGTACAACTCCCCATGGGTTTTGCGTTATTAAGACAATAAATTATATCACACCAATCAGAAAAAGAGTCTGTTTTCACACCTTGAGTAGCAAAACAGAATGGGAGCCGTTAAAACTTCCCCCTGTGTGTTGGCTTTCAGCTCCGGCTGTTAATGGCCTATTGCAGGCTACAGGAGACAGGAGAGTGGTGAACTGCAATTTGAAAAATGCACCCCACACCTCCCTCCCTGAACCTGGTGAGTGCCTTCAAGATCAACAAATTAAGAAATTCACAAATTGGGATCAATCCTCTCATGATGTTGGACAAAGTTATTATCATATCATAACGCTTTTGTAGAGGTCACAGCAGATCTTATTTGAGAATGCTTATCTTTTCATCCCGGCCCTACTGAAAAATGCATTAGCCTTTATCAGGGAGGTTACAAAGTTTAATTTTCATTGCTAAATGGCTATAATTTTCACAATGTTTTCTATTTTTGGGGAGATGTAGTCGTTGAGCGTGCACTCTGTAGAAGGAGCCTGTCTGTCAGCAAGTCAAAGAGGAAATCTCCTTGAATCAAGTCTAAATAAAGCACATTCAATTTCTTCTTGAAGGAATATAATTAACCTTTACTGGGATAAGAGTGCTCCTCTTTTTTCCTCTCGCTTAAATGAAAGACACTGGCAGTTACAAGTGTGCCTGCACCGATAAAGGATGAGAGAGTCGCTTAAGTGGGGGAAACCGATACCTGCCACTCATCCCCGAGCCTCCATTTTGTATTACAGAGTCCTTTTCAGACCTGGTACAATTACAGTTTAATCTGCCACTTAAGTGAACACATGGAGGAGAGTCAGTCATGTGCTCTATCTGCCATTAGCAGTCTCTCGAATGTTGCCCACAGCTCCTTTTTACCCTAATAGTCACCATTCACATTGATCTATTGATATATTGATTGGTTGTTTTATCTCATTAGGAGCAGGCTGGGGTGGCAAAGGGGTTGAGATGCGAGTAGAGGAGATTGGAGGCGTTTTGGAGAGGGTGGTCTGAGCCCCTCAAATGAATTAGCAGGGGCCCCCTTCTTCTGTCTGTTTGGTAAACAATCCCAATTATACAGTTGCATTTAATGTCTGGTAATGAGGCTTTTTTTGCATGTGAATAGGGGGGGATTGGCGCTTGAATAGGGAATGTGTTTTCCATGAGGGGGTGGGAGGAAGAAAGAGAGGAAGAGAGAGAGAGAGAGACTGAGAAAGAGACAGAGAGAGAAGGGAAGAGAGAGAGAGAGAGAGAGAGAGAGAGAGAGAGAGAGAAGGAAAAAAGTAAAGCCCCCCGCTCAGGTTCATTGGGATGGTGATTGACCTCGGTATGTCAATGGAATTCGCCTCTTCCCCCCCCCCCTCTCCCTCCCTGTGCAGAAGTGAAAGGGCTCCATTCTTGTGTCCAGGTTCAGAGTCGGGCCGTGGAGAGGATGATGGATAGGCTCCGCTCCGGCCTCCAGCTGCTTTGTGGTAGTAAGCGGGGAAGGGAGGCATGCAAAAAGCACGACCTTGCCAGCAGAACACCGTGGATGGAGCATCTGTGAAATTTACTCTGGAAATGGCATTTAGTTCAGCGGCGAGGAGGCAGGGATGAAAGCCAAAAGAGTGGTCTCTTTAACGTCAACGGTTTCAAAGCCCCACTTTTTATGTTTTAGCCTTTATTTATTTTTTATTTTTATGTTTTTCATTTATTTCAGCAAAAACTGCTTTTTGAATTTTTATTTTATTTTTTCATTTGATTTATGACCATATAGGCCTTTCAATAGCAGCAACTTCATGTAATGGAGATTTTTGTATTTGTAAATGGGTATTTAATTGTCTAAAACAAATACAAAAGCTACCCTCAACCAGCTAGCCGTTTTTTCTCCCTCCTGCACGCCAAAGTATTTTAAATGAAAACATATTACAAAGAGAATGGGGAAATACGTGTTTTGTTGTTATTCTACAGGCATGAGTTTTATTTAGGAAGTCTTTCAGGGTGTAAAAATAGAAAGCTTCTTTGACCAGTGAGCTGAACACCCATCTGCTGAGTGCCTCAGAGAGAGAACGAGTGGAAGAGTGTGTGAAGTATGTGTCTGTGTGTGTGTGTACCTGTGTGTGTGTGTTTATGTCTGTGTGTGTACATGTGTCCTTGTGTTTGTGTGTGTGTGTGCACATGTGTGTGCATCTATGTGTATATGTGTGTGCTCATGTATGTGTATGTGTGTGTGTGTGTGTGTGTGTGTGTGTGTGTGTGTGTGTGTGTGTGTGTGTGTGTGTGTGTGTGTGTGCTCTGAGGATTGAACAGCATCAGTATGACTGTACTCTCCTTCCTCTGTCTCTCTCTGTCTCTCTCCGTCTCTCTCTCTCTCTCTTGCTCCACCCCCCCACCCCACCCCTGCACACACACACCTCTTGTAGGTGCTGAGGTAGCGCAAGCTCCTGAGAATACTGCTGAGGGGCCTGACACACCGTTAAGTCCAGTTAAACCTTGGGGGAGGAGGGGAGATTAGGCCGAGAGAGACCCAGGAGAAGTCCTCCCCGTAACTGGTGGCTCCATTGTCGAGCGCCAGATCAGTGGTGACGGATGCTTCTTTTAGTCACCGCGGAGACAAAGAGGACACTTCCACTCACTCCTGGCTTGACCTTCTGCTCTCAACGCATGGATCAATATCCCCAATGCCACTTGCAGCTCCAAAGTATGAAAAATGAAAGCCACACTACGTTATTTTCAAGGAGCTCTGTTCTTAGATAGATCTATATAACTCTCAAATATATATATATACACACACACACACAAACACACACACACACACACACACACACCTCAGTGTAAAGTGTACTAGATGACTGGTTTGGTCAATGACTACAAATACAGACCAAGGCTACGGGTTGTCAATAAAACACTTCTGCCACCCACGCTCTGTTGAGTGCTAAAGATGTGGCAATTATGAGATAAAAATGGGAACAATGAAGGTGTAATCATTTTGGTTTTCGCATGTATTTTTGCATGTATTTAATTAGCATTATTGTTGCATTGTAATTGACTGATTTAAAAGAAGGGTTTTTCTGTAGCTACCATATCACGCCCGAATATACTGGTCTGTGTTTAACTGGAATGTGCTTATGTTGTCAGGCACAAAGGTATCCAGAAATACTGCTGGGGGAGTTTGTTGAATATAAAAAAAAGTCCTGAACCCAGCTGCATTGTTGTGTCCCAGGAGAGCAGCCCGCTACGGTTTCGAACTCTGGCCACTATGGCCTCCCAAACCTGATTAGACACATCTGCAAAGCAATGAGGCTCAGCAGGACCTGAGGAGAGGTGGGAGAGGGCCAGCCGGGCCTGTTTTTACTTAAGAATATGCAGTCATTTGGGATAGCCCACACCAGTGAGTGTATTTGTGTGTGGGTGCGTGTGTGCGTGTGTGTGTGTGTGTGTGTGTGTGTGTGTGTGTGTGTGTGTGTGTGTGGGTGTGGTTTGTGTGTGTTTGTGTGTATGTGTTTGTGTACCAAAAACAATGAAATGAAGGAACGGAAATGTGGTCTTGTGTGTGAGAGTGTGAAGTACCTGGAATCTGCGCATGTCTCGTGGGTTTCCTGCATTCTTCAAGCAGTTCTGATTGCACTTGAGGAAGAATTTCAAAAAGAATCTGAAAAAGAGCATAAGAGGGAAGGACTCCCCGTTAGACAATTAATCCATCTCAAAATAAACCTTCACAAGGCAAAAAAGGTCAACCTGGTAAAATCAATGACACTGTGAAATACACAGCAATATATATATGTATTTTTAAAATATATATAAAAACAAACAAAGAAACAAAAAAACAACTTTTAGTAAAGTGAGATGCAGAGATAATAATCTTCAATCGAAAAAATCATCTGGGCTACCCGGGGAACCAACTGTAGACCTCTTGGCAGATGATAAAACCTCAGTCAAACAAAACACGATATAATCATAGAAAAATGTATTCTCTATTTCTCTTTTTTTCCATTACAAAAGCTGTTTCTCTTCCCAATGGACGGGTCTGTTGCAAGGTGCCTGGCTCTCTCTAAAGCGGAAACTCCGGGATCACACCACTCTTTTACCACCCATCTGCCATCAACATACAGGAAGTCACTTGATATTCCGCCCACCTATTCCTCCAAACAACCACTCTGCAATTAAAGCTTAACGTGCTCAATAGTGAGGCAAATTAGGCACACCTGCGGCCAGGGCTCATTTGAGGAGCATCAAGAGAAGGACCTAACAAGGTGAGAGCATGCCACAAAGTTATAGGCCTGTCAGCCAATTAGGTTTCCCCCCACTTCTGGGACATCCGTGCAGGGCAATTATGGCGCAAATTACAACCTGGCTAATCTTCTGAACAAATGTCATGTCTGAGAACGGCAAGGGGAGAAGGCACCCAGTGGTACAGGCACCCTCTGCTCTTAAGCTGACAACTTTCCCATGTGAGGGACCCCTGAGTAAGAGAAGGTGTATGGCATATGGGTGTCTCTCTCTCTCTTTTTCTCTCTATCTATCTGTCTCTCTCTCTCTCTCACTCTCTCTCTTTCTCTGTCTGTCTTTCTCTAACCATGCACCTTTCCTCGTCTTTGTAAAGCCTCATGTGGGTGAGTCTCTCTTTCCCTCTCTAAAATCTACCTCTCCTCATCTTTGTAAAGCCTCATTACGGTCCCCTCATTTTAAACGGACCCCTGCCATTTCCTGGGAGATACAGGGAGATGAGGGAGTCTTAGGTCAGAGTAAGGCAGCTGAGCTAAGGGGGCTTAGCGTCTTTCAGGTGTCATTTCCAACAATACTGCTTGCTAGCACTCAGGAGCAGCGACACTAGTGATTCCACACTGTTTCAGAGACTAACGAACATTCCTCCAGAATTCACACTTGTTTTAGGCACCCGTTTCCTTAGTGCTTGGAATTACGGAAGTCAGACACAATACAGAAATATTTATTTGACTCATAAGCCTGCGCTGATCCCAGAGGTTAGATATGTTTTTTTCCCTTTTCTTTTTCCCCCCCGTCAGAATTGCAGCGATTGCATCCCAGGTTTTGATGTCATGCATGGCTGATTTTATTTTTGTTGAGTTAACAAATGCATTCACTTGGCAAACAGTAGTGTTCTATGCAGGGTAAAAAAGATTCTTTTTTAACTCTCTTTTTTTTTTTAGCCCGACACTTCAGGTCTCCAAAGGGACAGCGGCCAGCACAATAAATCAAAATGTGAAATGGCATCTGTAACCCTGAACACCTCTCCTGCTCCTCCAGTCATTTATACACATTCTCCTACTGCCTCCCTGCAGACTGCACAAGACAGAGGGAGAGACTAGGAGCACTGAACAAGTCAGAGAAAAGAGAAAGGGGGAGAGAGACACAGACAGAAAGAAAGAGAGAGAGAAAGAGAGAGAGAATGAAGGATAAGGTCTCTATATTGTGTGTCTGAAAAATCTCTGCCATCTAGCATCGATACTAAGACTGTTTTTTTTTCTCATGGCCTTCACAAGCAGATTGGCCTGCCATCAGAAGAAGCGTGCTTGGCTATAAAAAACCCTGACGCTGTCATTAGTACATTACATTTAATTGTGTACAGTGTGTTTCCAGTGGCATCCTTCCGCCCATTATCAAAATGACCATTATGGGCACTAATTCTCTGACCCCAGCTTTATTTCCCCACAGACTCATAATCTTTCACAGCAGGTATTGGAGTAAATCAACCCTGAAATATGGCCTTATTTACTCTCCTCACTCTCTCGCAGACACCCCAGTTCCTCCTAACAAATGGCTCCTCTGCAACACACACACACACACACACACACACACACACACACACACACACACACACACACACACACACACACACACACACACACACACACACACACACATGCAGATGTGAGTAATACACACATACACTATTGAAAACCCACTATAATAAAGCCACGACATTGTCATATTACAAGTACTCAAAGACCCCAGGACAAGAATATGTTGAATAGAAACGACTGTTTTGTTGGTGCCACTGAGTGCTTGTATAGCTGGAGATAAATTTTCATGAGAGCCTCCATTTTGATGACAATTAAGAGTGAAGCTTATTGAGAAGAGAATGATTTCTGCCCTGGGGCGAAGAATATCATCTCTATAAAAGACGAAAGAAGGAAAATGCGCAGCAATGGGCTAACAAACAAACAGGCGCAGTAACACTCACTTTGAAGTAAACATTTCTTTTCCTATGCTATTAAAAACAAACTCTGACAGACTCCTGAAAAGGCCTCATGTTCCCCCACCCTCCTACAGGCTGCATAAAGACTGACCTGCTCATTAAAAGTCAGTTCAATCACTCCATGTTCAGCTCATTTATATTTACTTTTATGAAGTTGATTAGCCAAAGCCCGCCGCTATCTGATGAAAATAATTTCAATTGTAGTCCTAAGTGCCATCGCAATATCCGCCGCATTAGGAGCAGTTTAAATTCTACATGGGTATTGTGTAAATTGGTCCTTTGTGAGCATGGAAGCAATTACGACCAAACAGTTCTCTCTCTCTCTCCCTCTCTTTTTTTAATGGCTGTAGAACTTTGTGGTGTTGTTCGGGACGATCAGAAACAAAGGAGGCTGTTAAATTGTAATTTAATGGAATATCAAGGAGTTCACAGCATTAGATGTTGGCAATGGAGAGCAAGGGAGAAAATTAACTGCAATTATGTTTGATTAAAGCTATCCTTCTCAATAATCAGCAATTCTGACAGGCCACAGGGCTCTGGTGACTTCCAGTATGGCGAAAGGTGTTGAGCAATATTAGGGCCAATAAAGGGGATATTAGCATAGCTAATTACAGCAGCGCAAAATCCAGCGAAAAGGGCCTCTGTGTATTGTAATGTGCAAAATAATTGGACGAGGCAGTTATCAATTACACAAGAAGCGAATTTGGTTTGTCAGAGAAAAAAGCTGTGCAGACATGTTTAATTTCTCCACTGCAACCCCTCTAGTACAGCTCACCTCCAAACCCACCTCCACCCTCCACCACACCCCCCACCCCCAGCCCCTTGCCTCCCACGTCCCTTCACCCAGCTCCGCAGGCACTTGCACACACTTTTATCTCCTACCGCAACTTACCCGTCGACAAATCACTGATAAAATGGGCTTGCCGGCCAGGGCCGGGGTAATTAATACAACTTGTCCTTTTGCTCTGCGCTTGCCAGTGCTCCTTTACCACCTAACCACTGTCACTAATCACGTAATAATGATTTCTCCCCCTCTGGTCAAAGGGAGAAAAAAGTAGATTGTCTCTTTAGAAATGCACGGGGCCTTGACGTTTTAAGCAGCCAGGGCTTCACAGAGCCTATAATTGAGGGGAGGTGGGGATGGGGGTGGAGGTGGAAAGGGGTGAGCTTTGCCAGGGCCGTAATGCCCCTTGTGTTATCTTAACTCATAAGATTGCTGCATCATTTCTGTGCCAAGAATCAAGGAGAGACACCAATGAAATATACGTAGAAAAAAAGAAAAGAGGAAAAAAAGAGACAGATCTGTCTTTCTTATCTGTATCTCTAAACCCTAATCCATTCATCAAACAAGAAGACATTTAAAAAACAAATAGAGGAGTAGAGGGGATCCTCCTGTTTGCTACCATAGTAATTGATGGTTGGGTTAGTCTCTACAAGTTAGTCTGGCTCCCACCTCTCTCTCTCTCTCTCTCTCTCTCTCTCTCTCTCTCTCTTTCTCTCTCTCTCTCTGTATTTCTTCATCCATTCCTCTCCTCTCCTTCACCAGTGTGACTTAATGCAGCACCACAGAGGCCGTGGAGTCTGTGCTTCCTACCCTGGGCTATGTCTCTATTATTCTAATGCAGATCTCAGATCAGAGGCAGAGGGACTCACACAAGGACTAACAGGAATAATAAGCAACCATGTTCGGCAGCCAGGCCATGCGTGTTAGCATTACATGTGCTGAGCACCGTGTCTTTCTCATCCCGATGATATTGCCAGAAGTCTTTCCGGTGACTTTAGCAGAGAGCATGCGCATTCTCCACCCAGTAGAGACATCAGAGCTCCCACCGTGAGCGGCACTAATTTTTTCCTCAACGAGCGTTAATGGTTCGCTACAAGCCAACGTGTTTTTTGTTGTGCCAAAGCTCCACTCGGTATTTTAAACCATTCAATTCAATGTGAACACAAGAGGGAGAATAACGAAAAAGAAAAAAAGAGGGAAAGAGAAAGAAAGAGGGAGGAAAAGAAAAAAAAAACTAAACAGATTTTTCCCCCTCTCGCTCCCCCCACCTAACCACCCACCCCCCCCTTAGATGAATGGTTAAGAGACTGTAAAGAAATACAATGGCAGATGGGTGAGATCTCCATGTCAAGGCCAAAAAAAAAGAAAAGAAAGAGGAGGCCTGGCCGTGGCGGTGATTGGTGGTGGAGTGGTCAGCGCTGAGGCTTCACAGCAGTCTGCGCTAATTGCTGGCGAGGTGCTGAAAGCAGTGGCCGCAGCTGTGCGGCTCGGCAAGGCAGGCCATCAGTCGCGGCCAGTATTGATTACCCAGCAATCCTAGCCGATCGGGCCCCCTCAGCCTGCGAGACAATGTGCTCCCCTCAGAAAGCCCCTGTAATGAGCGCTTCCCATACAAGACTACATTCTGCTGACATCAGATCTCTACACACAGATAGTACACAGGTCAATACATATTGGATTTCCAAAATGCTGGGGTCTTAATGTCAGCTCCTCTCCTCCAGTGCCGTGCCGCTCCTCATTGGCCGAGCCGGCAGGTTGGCGCACTTAAGGACCAGTAAAGGGTGGCGTAAAAGACAGGAGAACGCAGCCAGCCATTAGGGTGATTTATTCTTCAAACGTGGCATGACAAATTGCTTTAACACCAGTCTTATTAAATTCTTCTCTTTTTTTCTTGCATTTTTTTAATGTTATAGATCCCCTCAGATGGACACATGACATCATGGTGGAGGGTGGTGGGGAGAAGGGTGCTGCATTTTACGGCAGGAACCAGATGGCCCATTGTAAGTGTTCTGGTTTTTCCTTTTTTTTGCTCTCTCCCTCCCTCCCTCCCTCTCTCTCTCCCTCTATCTTTCTTTCTCTCCTTCTCTTTCTTTTCCTCCCCCCACCCCACTCCCCTCACTCACTACATTGCCCTCCACAATACACAAAAAAGGAGCATGTTAGTGATGGCAATGCTGGCAGTGTGGCTCTGAAGCGTGTGTTTGGGCCTGTTCACATTGACCCTCACGTATGGGAGGAGATGTCGGAGGGCTTGCATGGAATATTCATGGCCTGACTCCGAGTTCAGCAATCAGTGGCCTCTGCTCGCCCGGTGGATGTTCCAACATGGCAGCAGCAGCAGCAGCAATAGT
>CM059287.1:24356505-24359005 GCA_030347295.1 Setipinna tenuifilis | reverse complement strand
ACGTGAATTAACACTTTTTTTGTTGTGTTTTGTCAAACTGCCCTCTCTCTTTAATCGAATGTGTATCACAGGACAGGGTCATCTCCTTTTGTACATGCCCCCCATGCTGGCAAAGGTCAAAGGGCTCACTTGATTTAAACATTTAATTCTTTTCTGATTTGGGAAATCTATTTGCACATATTATGCTGTCAATTCCTGATTTGTTTGAAACCAATCTCCAGCTCTAATCATGTAGGAAGCCCCCCACTCTCAGAACTACCAGGGGGGCATCCGGCGCGGGAGCAGGACAAAATCTTGTTACCTATGTACAATGCTTTATTGCTGCTATGAAGAGGCCTAGCTCTCCCAGGAGTAAAGGACCCCATTAATTGCTCATGTAACTGGGGATCCGGCGCAGGTCGTGCTTTCATACGCCGCCATTTATCCTGACACGCCGAGACACAGCTGCAGGTCAGGATCCCAACCAATCCAGGGGAAATCGCCAAGGAGCTAAGATAATGAAAATTTCTTCATGTATAAAATCCTTAATCAAAATGCTCGTGGTGTCATCCTCTCTTTCTCTCTCTCCCTCCCTCCCTCTTCCTCCTGTTCTCTCTCTCTCCTTTTTTTCTCTCTCTCTCTCTCTCTCTCTCTCTCTCTCTCTCTCTCTCTCTCGCTGTGACTTAAATTAATATACAAGAGAACCTTTGGCAAAATTAACATGCCCTCATTCGACATACGATTCCAAGTCTTAACATCAGATCTAGATTTGAGATGACAGGGTATGAGGAGCAAGATGTCAAGATGTTGCTCACATATATGGTTTATCTTATAGCCAATATTAGAAAATACAAAAAGAATATATTTATACATATAACACTGAAATATGTGTGAACAATCAAAACTAATGTCCATACAATGTCAAATGTTATTTTAAATGTAAGTTTTTATACACTGCTTCCCTGAAAATGGTGAAGTTATCTTGCCTAAACAGCAAGTGGAAAGTTCCCAACCCTGTGTCCCTTAGTGTATGTGCACAGCATCCTCCTCAGAGGAACAACTAGTTTAGCAAAGTATTGCAGAGGAAAACAGATATGTCTGCTCGCACTTTTAACGACCTCGGGGAAATACCGATATGATAGCCCTCTATATTAACCAGTGGTGTATACAGGACCCTGATATTAGGTATGTGAAACGCTGACAAAAAAAATCCCTGAGTTTGATAAATACGCATCTCCATTAGGCAATAAAAAATAGAGGAATATGGAGGTGGCGCTGGATGTGCATGCTCTGTGACACCTCGGGGAGTCGTCTACTCTCCATCCAACTTCCCCCTGCGATTGGAACATTTCATTGAAAAGACCCATCTAAATATTTGCGAGGTATTTAGCGGACCCTGGCCTCACCAGTTATCTCTGTGAGTTTGCCTTGTAGTTGCTAAATTGCTATTTTTCTCTTTTTGTCGCCCTGCTTTTTTTCATGGCATGTTCAGAGAGTGAACTGACAAAGCATTGTACATTGGCCCCACAAGACAAAATATCAGATGCTCCTCTAGTCGCAGGAGGACTCTCAATTTGTACTGAGACAAGGTCCCGCTTACATTTGCCATCCCAATCTGCATGGAGGAAGATTAAACATTCAATTTGTTACCTGATAGGCCACAAGGTTCAGCACTTACCATACAAATAGAAAACATTACCGCCATCCTTCAACATGCCTGGTCTCGGCTATTTTTATTATTTGTGTGATATTTACTTCAGGGAAATTATGATGCATGTCATATTTATCTTCATGAGAAATGGGCACTGAAAATTGAAATCTCCTTTTTTTGGAATGAGAGGGCTAAGGACGTAGCTCCATGCTAATATGCTTCATGAACTATAAAATTTAGTCACAGTGCATGGGTTATATTATGGCCCTGGCTTTAATGCGCGCCACACACAAGGCAAATTTTCTCTGTGTGTTAAGCTGCTGCTACCCAGAGCAGCCCTGATTCAGTTTGATAATCATTATGCTTACATGATGGTACAAGTCTGCGCCTGTGGATTTATGTCCTCTGCTCAGCTACCGGCATTAATCTGCCACCCAATAAGCTATTTGCACTTATGCACTCAGTGAGGAAAATTGAAATAGGGTGTAAATTTGCCTGGGTCTTAAAACCGAACAAGTACAGACAGATATTTTTCACCTGCTACTACTCATTTTCTGTCAAGTAAACACAACGCTAGTCCTCTTTCATGCATTTCTGACTCCAAAGGACTTATTTTTTTGTAGGGCGTTTTTTTTTCCTTTTAGGAAAACAGGCATGCTGAGGAGTGGGAAATGAATATTATAATATAGTGCTCAGGCATCTGGTGGCTGAATACATGAATGCTTGTGTAATTCGGCAGAGAAACAATGTTTCTTCCTCAATACTCTCTGAGCTGAGTTTGCCTTGCAAGTCTGCTGTGAGTTTACTCAACCTACCATGCATCGTGTATAAAAATAATAACAGCAACAAGATGGAGAGAAAAAATAAGAC